>CAIGRB010145301.1:0-16789 GCA_903798255.1 Fraxinus quadrangulata
ACAACATACAAGTCATCACCCTCTAGAAAATCGCCATAAACCTCAACTGCATAGCATACATTATGCTCAACCTATTTGTCATCATCTAGTTTCCCTTTTTCTTCCACCTTCTCCAAATACCTTACCAGCGTCGACATCAACCACTGAAATATCATGCCCTACTTTGTCATCCCATGACAATTCTAACACTTCAACTACGAGCACGTACCACATCTCAGCAAGCTTATACTCACAAAGCAACCTAACTACTTCATAAATTCTACATCTTTCACCAACCAGAATGATGCCTCACACAATCTCTTCTTTTCAATCTTATACATATACCTCATTTTCTCAAAATAGCCAGCATCTTCATAGCATTGTCCAGGAGAAATTTATTAAACCAATCAAGGTGCACATAGTCTAGATAGGCTATTTTCCTATGCTCGTATACAAATTTCATATCTTTGTGAGAAATACACCACCATAATGTAGTTTTATAGTGAAACAACTTGAATTTTCACAAAAAAAAATTATGACAACAAACTGTCATCTACACCAAACTCTAGTTGAATGAAATGAATGCAAAAGCAACGCAAATAAATATTACAAATTTTATGTTTCAACTCAATAACATATTTAAAATTAAGAAAATATGCACTATATGATCACACTTCACAACCCACTATGAGCTATGTTTATACAACTAGAAATTTTGAAAAAAAAAATTAAAAACTTACCAACATAGGTTCGGGAAGACGGCATCGTATGTGACATGCAAAATCTTCTGATTTCATCAAATTGTTTGTTATTTTCATTCAATATTGTAGAAGATGAGTGTTGGGGTTCGTACCATGAAAGAGAATGGGGAGAAAGTGAGATTATAACTGACCAAATGATTTTTAAAAGGAAGAAATAGAATTGGACGAAAATTCTCCTGTTTAAATTAGTCAAAATTTGCCTCTTTTTTCATTTTTGAGGTCAATTGATGGTGGTACTAGCGTTTCTCGTCATTTTGGACTGCATCTTTGAATTTCTCAAAGGTTTGAGACATGTGGTAGTACAAACTGAAGGTTAAGATAAAGTCTGCAAAGACATAAAAGGTTTGGGACCACGGCTGCAATTTTTCCCCAAAAAAAATGCTTTTTCTTGTAAATAATGAAGGATGTATTTTTTTTTCCCCCTCTTTTCATCTTAGTACTTTATTCAGATGTGACTTTAGTGGCCACACAGTCTCTGGATGAAGTGGAGATCAATCACAAATTTGTTGAGTTTTTGCACCTGCAAAACAAAGAAAATTGATTTCAATGCTTATCTTCTATAATGAGCAAATCAAGGATACAACCAAGACTAAAGAATGTGTAATAAAACCACAACAAATTAATGTATGAATAGACTTACACCAAAATGATAAAACCATAACTATTCACTTGCACCATATTTGATTAAAGTCCTTTTTATCAATTTTTTCATTTAGCACTAAATGTTGTTAAGGGTATTATTATTATTATTATTATTATTATTATTATTATTATTAANATTAATTGAACTTCAAAATGCATTAACTGAACATTTGTGGGATGAATATACAAATTCGGATAATTAAATTATAACACTAGTTCGACTTTGTCATATCATAACATTAGGATTCGAAATGTGCTACATTATTTTTTAAACACATAATTTAATATTTTCTTAGTTATGGTATTTTTATTAATTGTACTACATTTCTTAAACTTTATTAACAAATTCAATATTTCTGGTAACAAAACGTAATTATTTATGTAGTAATTTATGTAGTAGTAAATTAAATAAATAAATAATTTTCAGATATATAAATTTTTAAGAATAAACAAATGAAGAAAATTATTAAACACTATTCGTTTGTCGCAACTTTTGGTGTAATGGGTTGGAGATATTTTTAGTTTGGTGCAAAATGGTAAAAAACTTACCTAAAATTTTGGTACATGGTTGGAGATGACCTTATTTCGATTGGCAACACTCCCTCTTAGGTCATAAATTGAAGAGATCTTTATCACTTGGACAAATCCAAAACAGAGTTAAATTTCAAGAATTTATTAATAGCATAATACAAAGAAGTCAACCTGTAGTCATGACATGTTAGAACATATTATTTGAAGAACATTACATTTTGTAGGGCTTCAAGCTTTCTCTGCAACTCCTCGTGCTCTGCCTGAATTCGAAATGGAACACCATGCTTCGGGTACACATAGTTTTGAGCCAAATCTTCATCTATATCGCTCGAAGTGGTTGCAAAGGGAATATAAGTCTCTTTAGTTAAGCACAATGTGTCATCTAGTGGTTCTTACCATAGTCTCCTCTATACTTATACAGTGTTATCTCAATGAGTTAAAAATATTGCCGTTCCTTATCTTGTATATTGTAGCATGTCAAATCATCAATAGTAAAATCTTCATATTTGTCACGTTTATATTATGTACATTTCGTCATTAATATGCTATACTCAATACCATAAAAATATATCAAGCAGTTGTTGGATAATTTTTTTTTTAAAAAAGAAAGTTTTAGCCGATTTGATATAAGTTGACGAAGTATATGATTAAAAAGTTGATAAAAGTTGTGGGCGTAATAAAATTTATAATTAAAATTAATTGTTGACTTTGACCTGAATATTTTAGCAACTTTTGAAACTTTCCCAAACAAGCACTAAAAAATTATTCATGTACAAATACAAAGACAACAAAAATCCATTTTGGCGTTAAAGGTAGAGAGCGGATATGTTAACATAGAGATCCCAAGATTGATTAATGCCTTTCACCTACCTTTTGTTGTATCCCCTTCCAGGGTACTTTAATATTTTCTTTTGGATTTATCATGGGCCTAACAAGGCCAAGCCCATCATAATAACAAATAAAATAATTGAAAAATAAATCATACATGCCCTAAGATATATAAAATATTTCAATAGATATATATTAAAACGTAATTAATTATATAATATACTACATAACACCAAAAATAAAACAAAAAGTATTGTGCGTGATACTTTCTAAAATTATTGAGTTTGTAACTAAAAACAACTAACAAAGTTTTATGTTAAATATAACATGTATAATAGTTCTGCTGCAACGCTAAAAGAGTTGGCATGTGGTAAAGTTCCCTCATAAGTGCATGAAATCATCTATAGTTGCAAGAGGTTTTATGTTACATGGAACATGAAAAATGGTTCCTCTACAACACCCAAAGAGTTCCCACATGGCAAAGTTCCCCCTGTGAATCAACGAATTTATCTATGGTCGCACAAGGTTTTAAAATATGCAAAATATGAAAATTAATTTCGCTACTACACTTACATAGTTGGCATGGGGCAGAGTTACCTCGTAAATTGACAAAACTATCTATGGTCACACAAAGTTTAGGAATTGGCATGGGGCAAAGTTACCTCGTAAATTGACAAAACTATATGTGGTCGCACAAGGTCTTTATCACAAGTAATAGAAGTAACAAAACGCTTATTGTATGAAGTAGTAATAGACGCAAAGACACTCAAGAAACATGCTTATTTCGTGAAGTTAAAGCATCAAGTTTACACGTTATTAGGTAAGAAAAGAATATGTGTGACCTAAAAGGAAGGCATGTTTGCTATTTGTGATGAATGCTTTTATCATATGACCAACATGGTCTCTGCTGCTAATTTTGTAACGACTACTTTTATCACATGACCAACGCAGTCTCTAACTCTAATTTCATAATGCTACTTTTATCACAAGATCAACGTGGTCTCTACATTAACATCATAACTCATACTTTTATCACATGACAAGCGTGGTCTCTTCTGCTAATTTCATCATCTTCTCACCATGTTGTATACGTTATTGATGGCTATATCATCTAAAATCTGAAAGTACATAACCTTTTAGATATAAAGTTGATTTATTCTTATTTAAGAAATTTGTATATTAATAATACTTGAATCTAGTATCTTTACCTTTATGTCTTTTGTGTTGTACTAGTGATATTAATCATCAAGAATTAAGCAAACATGCATTTCTTAAGTTATAAACAATTTTTTTAGCATTTTTCAACAAAGGGAATAGATGGAGATTATATACATATAAATCAATACCAAAAATGTTCAATGCTGCACTTATAGAAGGCATTATAAATATGCAATTAATATTCTTAATGTTTTATTACCATTAATTAACTACCCATTATTGAAAAGTCATACCACATGGTGACAATGTGTTGGGCTATAGTGGCCCTTTTCATGGTCTTCCATCTTGTTATGTTGGATGGCTCCCATTGAAAGGGAATACAATATGGTGTACCATTGAGTTAGACTAAACTTTTCTCAATGGGTCAACAAACCAAGACCATGGAGTGTATAATAAATTATCGTACCATTAGGTTGGACTAAATATTATCTCAAAATATCAACGAGTTAGGGGAGTTTAGGGAAAAGGGGAAAAGTGGGTAGTTTTCTTGAGGAAGGTTCCTTCACATCATATTTAGCATATATTTTATGACATCTTTGACATTATAATATATATTTTATTTTACATTTGGGGAAGTCTAGTTGGTGGTAGACCAACTATTAATGATTGTCACCTTCCCTTGTAAAGTAACCCAATTTTTTTATTTTATTTTATTTTTTTATCTTTATATCTTAAAATTTCCAATAAATAATCAGGGATTTGTTAAATTGTTGATCATATATATAAATATGCAAATTTGGTCTTGTAATGAAATGAAAAGAATGCTAACTTCACATAATACATTTCAACCACTTTTTTTTTTAATCCAGGTGCACATCATTGATAAGTGTAGTTTCTACACTTATTCGAGAGCCTAAATGATAATATTTTATTGTCATTTCGATAAAATTATACATAATTTATGTTATATTGCATCTTTGTAGGTAAAACTTTATGTTTGATAAAGAATTGAAGAAAATAAGTGAAAATTTGTGAAAAATGGCAAGATCCAAAGTTTAAGTATTAAAGTGTAAATACTCAGAAGTTGAGCCGAAACACACGATGAAGATTCGAAAATGATAGGGGTCAAATGGATACAATTAGAAGTCAAAATGAGTGAAATATGACTAAAATATTCTCATAAATCAATTTTCAACCGCACAAGAATGTTCCAGATTTTCATCTAAAGATTGAGACCCATTTTTGGTCTAGTAAAAATTTGAATTGGAAAATAGCTATTTCTAGCAAAATTGTAGCCCTTTAAATTACCTTCTCAACACATTTTGAATTGTTTTAATCGGATATCGAGAGAAAAAAATATGATAAAAATATTGAAACAAACGCAGAATTTGGAACAGCGACTCAACGTCCGGCGCTATAGGGCTGCTTGTTTTCAGCAATGCAGCGCCCAAGCGCTGCTTCAAAGGTCATCGCGGCGCCTAGGCGTTACCTCCTAGAGCTTAGGCGCTATACTGCAAATTTTAGGGTTATATTGTTTTGGACCGTGAAAAGTCCAGAAAAACTCCAAATTTGGAGAGAACGTATAGGGGAGTATAAATAGAATAAATGAGGCACTTTTAAAGGGTTCCACTCATTGAGAAAAAAAGATACAACGAGAGATTAAGAGCACAATTCAAAGTAGGAAAACATCAAGAAATTCAAATTTTGAAACAGTGATTGGAAGAAGAAAAAAATTTTGGTGCAAGCTTTATTTCTTTTCCTACATCTATATTCAAAATCTGGTGATATACTCCATATCAACTTTTAGTTATTTTTTTTCATTTAGTATGAATAGCTAAATTCTATATTATGGCGAACAATGTAATCAATTTGAAAACATTTATGTCTTTTATTCAAGATTCTTGGTATTTTCTCGTTCATGTGGTGATTTTATTATGAGTTTAATGCATTAAATTACTTGAACACTAATATGATGACTTTGTAAATCTTTTACGAATCGAGAGGTGAGTTTGAGATTTAGACCATATAGTAAAATTCGAAAATTTAATATAACGTGTAGAGATACATATACTAAATATTGCGAGCATACATGAATTTTTAGAACTAATATTTCGTTTAACTAATGTAAATTTGCATAGAGATATGAGATTGAAATAGTTAAATATGCTCAATTAGAACTCGAGATGAGTAAATTGAATATCATAGAAGAATTCGATCGAACACTACATTAGGCTCTTGAATCTTGAATTAGGATTTAAAGGTGGTCAATATGTGAAATTATTCGTCCCTAATTTCCATCCATTATTTGAAATCTCAATCAATCTTTGTATGCATTTTAATTAAGTTAAACTGTTAAAATAAAACAATCACATCAATGCATAAATCTTTATTTACTTCCATTAAATAGGAGTTAGAAAATTTTAATTAAGGTCTAAAGTATAGTTCTCGTGGGAACGATAATCTGAATTCAAATGTTCACTATATTACTTGTTACGATATCGTACACTTGCAATAGAAAAAAGGCAACAATCATAAAAATCTCTTACACAAATCTTGATTATACACTTGTTTTAGGAATAAAAAAGAAAGTTAACAAGTGTCATGACTCTTATGATAATTTATATAAATTGTACTCGTGGAATATGCCTATAGTTTTTCTTCTTCTAATAACATTGTTATTGGTTTAAAAAAAAAAAAAAAAAGGATTAGATGCCTTCTATACCGTGATAAACGTGTTGTTGGATTAAATTCAATGCAAAAACTAGAAATAAAACATTGAAGATGCCTCAAGAAACTTGTTGGATGCCTTTAAAACATTTTAGAGCTTTTGTAGAGCTACAAAAGGGTGTCAGAACGAAAGTCATAAAATGGAGATAAACAATCTTAATTGACAAAAAAATTGTTGATTAATGAACATTAATTTACACAACTTCAATCTTGCTATATGCACACCTCCCTTTACATTCTAGATTACTGAATGAGTAATGTTATTTATTATTATTATAATGATGAAATATCGGTGATATAATAATTTAAGTGGAATAATGTGATAAGACAGTTCAATTTTCATGAAAGAGAGAAATTTAATTATCATATCATATCTTATCATCGATATTTTATCATTATAATGATAAATAATATTATTCTTACTGAATTTATACTTGACACAAGTCCACATCATCTTTCATATATCACACATTTTAATATAATTATTATAAAAATGCCAAACACATAGTTTTGTAGGTGTGTTCGAATAACCAGTTTTGGTTATTTCGAACTGTCAAATGATGTAAATTTACTCCGGTTTTTAATGTTGCGTGACTTTGACTAATAAACAAATTGATTTACAATTCGATTTCTTATTTTTCTAGTTGAGTTGGTCGATTCGATTTTTACAACACTATAATAACTAACATCCCCCGACAATATTTTACATAACCATAACTAGTTATGCTAATTTAAATTAATTCTAACACTATCAATAGAGTCCACAAAGAGCAATTCCATTCCAATTATTTAACCTCAGCAAATTTGTAAATGATTTATAAATAAAAATAATAATAGGTCCCACTAAAATTTATAAATCCATATATAAATTAAAAGTTCGAATGGAGGCTACTTATTTCTTGAAATTTTTGAAAAGAGATTCGCCGTCAAAATTGAATTTAGGGTTCATCATTCATGGAGAAAAAGAAGAAGATGTTAAGAAAATAAAGTCAATTCGGATTTTTTTTTTTTTTTTCTTCCTAACACAATACAGCATAAACACATACACATTACATACATCAAGAAAGGAACTGATCTTCTCTTCTTCTGCTAACCCGTAATTAATCCATACAATCAAACCTGTACATGTATAAAGCATTGAGTAATTAAGCTAATTATTAAGGGAAAATTGTAGTAAAACGGTCTATTGGTCTGGAAGCTGGCAGAGGCTGAGCTCCAAAGTTTGTTGCAGCATAGGAGGACGAGGAGGAAGAGGCGGCGGCTGGCAAATTTCCGCATTTCTGACACCTGCTGACGGCCAAATTCTGGCGGCAAGAGGGACAAGAGGAGTGGGAACCAAGCCAAGTGTCAACACATTCCACATGGAAGCCATGGCCGCACTGTGGCAGCACACGGACTTCTTCTCCGGCGGCGAACTCCGCCAGGCAGATGGCGCAGTCAGATAGCTTCCCGACTCGCTCATCCTCACCGTAGACTAGCTTCGGTAGGGACTTCAGGACCTTCTTTTTAAGTCCTTTATTGGCAGGCGTCGAGGCGTTTGGCAGGGCAGAGACGGCTCCCCCAGTGATGCGGCGGATCCAGTCGCAGCGGACCACGATGGAAAGGCCAAGAACGCATATGATTGCGCAGAGTAGCACGGCAAGTATGATTATGTAGTCCGACTTCAGGGACTCGGTTGGTGTAGGTGACTCCTTCGACGGCTGTGCTTGCGGCAGCGATGCATTTACGCCGCCGAGGAAACGAGAACGGAGAGGCATGAAATGAAATCGGGGAATTTGTTTTATGACTTTATCTGCTGTGTATTTTAGCTACAAATGTCTCTCACTCTCTCTAGTTTTAATGATGCAAACGAGGAAAATGACAAATACAAGATAGATTATTACACTACACACCCTCGTACTTCCAAATATTACAAAATTATCCTTTTCAAGTTTAAAAATAATAAATGTTTTACAAAATAAATAAATAAATAGTTTTAAAAACTCCATCCATCTCATGAAGATAGGCATGATTTCCTTTCTCGTCTGTCCCAAATTCTAGGTCAATTTCTTTATTAAAATTATTGATATTTTTTATTTTTTAATATGCGTCTATTTAATGTATCTTGTTATCACTAAGTATAAGATAATCATATTTAAACTATTACTTAATGTATGAGTATATTAGGAAGATGAAAGAAAAATTCATATTCCAACTATATTAAAAGTAGTTATATTGTCATCACAATTTTTAATTCATACAACACATTTTAATTACAATTAAACTCTGCAATCTTTGCTTATTATAGTTGTTATTTTTATTTTTATTTTACATTTTAGTCGAATTTTTATCTTCAACTTATTATTAATTAGTACATTTCATCCTGGATGATAAGTTATATTTAAAAATGGGTTATTAGCACAAAAAGTCCCTACATTTGAAGTTCAGTGTGCCAAACGTCGATACGTTTCAATTTTTTTAATTTTCACCCCTATTTCCATATTTCATTGTAGAAATCATCAATTTCATCCATTTTCTCAATAAAATGATAATTATACCCTCATATTTAAAAAAGAAAGAAAAGAAAAAAAAAAAAGAATAAATTGCAACCAATAATTATACTATCATTTTTAAAAAATTAATAAAAGAAAAAAAAAAAAGATTAAATTGCAACCATACTACCAAAATTTTCAATAAATCCCAAATAAATCCCAAATAAATAATAAAAAAATAAAAAAACAACAATCATGCCCTTTCTCTTCCACCACTACTTTCATTCGCCGGAAACACCACCCAACCGCTATTTTAGCCATCGGAAACCACCACCACCACCATATAGCCCTTCATCGTGTCGTCACAACGCACTAATCTGCATGCCCACTATCTCTGTAATTTTCAATGAATCCTATATAGTTCATTCAACAAAACCATTCAAATTCCCACATCAGTCACCACCTTCAAAATTGGAATTTGAATCTCAAGTCTAGCACCCACACGCAGTAACTCATAGCTAAAATTGAATAATTGGTTGTGTAATTGATGCAATTGGCAGTTTACTCATGATGTTTGTGTCTCAATTTGAATTCCCACAAGTAAATTGAATGATTATAACACACGGAACCCATCAATTTTGTGAAAATATTCCTCGCTATACATAGGGTTTGTGGTTGTTTTTTTTTTTTTTATCTAAAAATTGAATCAATCGGAAAGATAATTGGAACAACTAGATCATTACCTATTGTCAATTGGGGCTATTGGAGGTTCGACTGAGGCCAATTTGGATCACCAGTGTTTTGGACGACGGGAATTGAAGAAGGTAGATTTGGTTCTTCGCGCATCACGATTGTAAATTTTTTTTAGGCACAGCAGATTGATTGGAGGTTGTTTTGGTTGATGTTTGACAATGGTTTAGGTCGTCTTGATAAGGGGAACCTATTTGTGGTAGGCCACGACCATGAAAGTCATCGGAAGTCATGGTGTCGTCTGGTTTAATGTTTGTAAGTTGGAGGTTTTGGCCGCCAATTGCACTCAGGTCTGGTTGGGCTTGGGCGAGCATGTTAGTGTGTTGTGACGGCGGGATGGATGGCTATATGGTGGTGGTAGTTTCCAGTGGCGGTTGGGTGGTGTTCCTGACGAGTGAAAGTGGCTGTGGAAGAGAAATGGGATGATTTTTGTTTTTTTATTTTTAATTATTTATTTGGGATTTATTTGTATTTTATTGAAAATTTTAAGACTATGGTTACAATTTATTATTTATTTTTCTTTTATTTAAATAGGAGGGTATAATTGTCATTTTATTGATAAAATGAATGAAAATAACGATTTCCACAATGAAACATAGAAATATGGGCAAAAATGCCAAACAATTGAAATGTAGGGACGTTTTGCACACTGAACTCTAAATATAAGGATGTTTTGTGCTAATAACCCTTAAAATATTTTATTTTCATACTTTGAAATGAGAGAGATACTTTTTGAACTTTTTATTTATTTTATTTTTTAAAAATATGATTAAAAAATAACTTGTTTTACGTCATTTCAAGAGACTTTTGAATATAAAACTGTTATCAAAATACAAAATGTATTAATTAACGAAATTTTTTGAAGATAATAATGACATGAAAAATCGTTAGGTACACAAATGCAATAATGAGCAAAGATTAAGAATTTTAAGCTCTTGTTTGGTACCAATTGAAATGTAAATTTTAATCTAAATTAATGTCAACAATTCATTTTAACCACATATTTTATGGATCTTTCAACTTTTTAACTGCACATTTTATCAATTTTCATCAAAATCCATTAAAAATCTGATTTTAATCCCCTATCAAACAAGGGCTAAGTGCAATTAAAATGTGGTACACGAAATAAAAATTGTGTTGAGAATATATTTACCGCTATATTAATTACATTTTCTTAATTTGTGTGAAAATAGAAACGTACCTAATTTTATGGAACGAAATGAATTGATAAGACCATATCATTTTCTGAACTTTTGTTGTTAGCGAAATTAAAAATAAAATCACGAAAATAGTTAAGTTAATGGTGGGGGTGAACATGATTTGACTCGGGGCGGCTTGAGACAAATTTTCAAACTAAACCATTTAAAGCAGTTTGAAATTTTTCTAAACCAAATCAAACCACTTCTATTTATAAATCAAACCAATTCAAACCATTTTTTTAGTTCGGTTCGGTCCAGTTCGATTTAAAACTACAATTTAAAAAAATAATATAACAATAATAATATATCGAATAAATTAAATCATAAATATTAGTCTAAAATTTCACATTAAAATATAAATTGTATCATTAAAAAATTAGAAATCAAAGTTACATAATTATAATCATTATAATGCAACAATATAATACAAATATTTTAAACTCTTACTCAATACTAATTGGCATGGATCTGCAACTGTAATACACGATTCATTATCTCCACAAAAATTAAAATATAGTACATGAGTTTATTAATTATAGTTAAATGCTATAAAACAACTAATAAAAGAAGATGAATAAAAAGATCAAATACGATAATACATGTTACTATAACTTTTTGTTAACCATCCAATACTTATATTTCATCCAAATGTTGATGAATTACTATAAGTGTCTTATTATTGTGCAACCAATTTTTAGGGCATATTACTGGCTCAACCTTATTTGCAATCAATGAACTCCTATAGAAATCAAGAATTCGATCACTAATAAGGAATGTAGACTTAGAAATAACTGTAGATATTTGAATAGTTAACACCTTTAGTAATTTGAAGGACAATTTTGTATTTATTTGAATTCAACTTCCACTAAAGAAATATATCGAAAGGTTCATAGGATAAATCTTTAAAACTACCATTTAAGTAATCCACCAAATCATTTTAACAATTAATAGTAAAATTTAGAAACTATGTTAAAATGTAAATAATTAATTGAGTGATTTGACTAGGAAATTGAGTTGCAAAAAAAGAAAAAAAAAAAAAACTGTCATTTGAAACTTTAAGGGAGTCTGACAATAATTAGAACAAAACAACATAACTATTAATAAAAATTTAGCAAATAATTTAAAAAATGGATAAATTGACATGAAAATTTGAGCAAAATTCTTAGCAGAAGGAAATGAAATGTAAGTTTGAATTGAAATCCAGATTTAATTATCTACTCAATTGTAATAGAGGGTCTATGAATATGATTTAGTAGCAGTTGTTTAATACTTTACCTAACTTGAGGGTTTTACATTCACAATTGTGAGGACTGATGAATAATTGGATATGATTTAATTAATTAATTGAGATTTATAATTTTTTTTTTTGTATTGAGTTTAATTAAATTATGTCTTATATGAATGTATATTTTTAACTGGAATGTGTTTAATTTTAGTTCCTGTCTGACAATCATTATTTTAAAACTTTTTTTACATACTTATTTTAACCATATATTTACACAATAAAATATTCTAAATGAAAATTCAAAACTTTTTTTCTACATTTTAATTACACATTCTCCAAAAAAAAAAAAAAATCACTATTTAAAACTCCATTTAACCCAAATAATAGTTGTCAAATAGGGGCTTAATTGAGTTGGATAAAATTTAGACTAATTTATTTTCAGTTTTTTTGATAAACAGTTTGCAAAGATTGAAACTTAAATTAAACTATTTTGGTTAGGTTCAAACCCAAAATATTGATGGATCCACGTAGAACTAAACCAATGGTTTAAAAAAAGGGTTTCGGTTCGGTTTGATAATTTGACGATTTTGGTGTTCATCCCTAGTTATTGATTGAATTGAGATCTGTTGTTTATTTTTGCTATTCAATTTGTTGTTCACCTAATTGTAAATTGACATATCATGAAAAATTAAAGTTGTTTTCAATTTTTAATATTTCAACCTTAACATACATTTTAATTTTCCCTAATATATCAATTTGTAATTGAGTGGACCGCAAATTGGACAATATAAATGAACAACAAATTTCGACTCTTATTGGCTTGCTATTTTAAACCTATAATGCACTAAATTACATCACTCAATTCCTGTAAATGGTAATGAAGAAATATATTTCATTAATTTTCATGGACTTTTATAGACTTGAACGCAGAAAATTATGATTGTATATAAATCAATATATTATGTTATATAGAAGTGTAATCGAGCCCCCGTTTGACATCCATTTACACAAAACTCTTTTTTTTTTTCAAATTAATTTCTAATCACACATTCACAAAATAAAATATTTTGTAAGTAAATCAAAATATTTTTTTTATTTTTACAATTGTGCTATTTGTATAATCATACTTGACAATAATGATTAACAATGTTGATGTTGTCAAAACTCGGACTATTGATTTAAAAATTAGTTTTTTAAATGGATGAATGTGTTGTTACTAATTGTGAGTTGTCAACTAATATTGTCAAACTAGATTGTACATATAATCTGATTCTTATTTTTAATCACACATTCTCTAAAAAATCACTATTTCAAAACTTATTTTTACAAAAAAAAAAAAAAAAAAACCTTTAAAATCGATGTCAATCAAAGGTGAAATAACTTTTTAACAATTGACGCACAAAACAAGAAAATAAAAAAGCAAACAACTAGCATTGAGACAAAAAGAACAAAAAAAGATAATTAAATATTAATCTTTTTCAGGTCGTAAACGTTGAAATTCATTAAACTAACAAACAACCGCTATATGAGATTTTAATTACTAAATAATTTACTTTTTCATAGAAACGATGATATGTAACTAAATACAATATAAGAATTTTATTTACAGATTGATCTTTTTTCATAAAAAAGAGAGACGATGCAAAATAAGAGAGATTGAAATAAAAAGGAAAGAAAAGTGGTAATCATATTCACAACACATTTGTTGTAGATATCCCTAATTTTTGTAGTTTTGGAACTTATGTCACCCAATTTTTTCATTTTCTTTTTGTATTTTTAGCATCAACCTTTATTAATTAACACATTTTGTCTTTTATCACGTATCACAATAATTCATTTGGAAATCGTAAAAAGATGAATTTGTCCCTTGCATTTTTAAATAAGAAAGATAAATAGCAAATACAAATATTCAACAAAATATTTTCCTCTCACTATTAGGCCTCCACATAGGTACTGGATACCTGATTTAGTTGCTTTTGCTTTGAATGTGGTCGAATGTATTGATTCTAGTCAAAAACCTTCTATTGAAGTAGTTAGTTGTGTTGATTTTGTAACAAGGCTTTGTTTGTACCCCGTTTGGTGATTATTAAATCATTTGTGATTTTTTGTTGCTCATTAGGATAATTCGAGCAACTTTGATGTCCAAGATAATCTTGTTGAGCCGTGCTTGGAATTCAATCGATACTCAGTTTTTAAGTTTGCCCTAGTTGGATTTTGTGATAGAGGTGGATAATTTTTTCAGTTAGAAATTTTGATCGAAAATTATGTTTGGTGTTTTTGTTGAAGAATTAAGTCTTATTCCTTGTAGTCGAATTTGTCTTCACATGGAGAATCTTTGATATTTTGTTTATTGTTGTCAAATTCGTGTCAAGGCACAGTTTGTTAGAATCAGGGTATGATCTGAATTCTATTTTAAATGTTATTTGGGAATCTTAATCGAAGTCTATTTAGCAATTTTAGTTGAAATTCAATGTGGAAGTTCAATTGAGAGTTTGAATTTTGTGTTGGACTTGAAAATGTCAAGATATGGATTATGCAGAAATTTTTGGCGTTTTTCCGCTAGCTGGCCGCTAGCCTTCCGCTGGAGCGGGCAACGTCAAATTCTTTACAACGAATTGTCGCTTGCCTAGCGCTCGAGCAGTCTATGTATCCAATCCAAGCTCGTTTCCCCTTTTTGACTCGTTTTCATTATTCTTTTCCATCTATAACTCTATGTCTAGGGGTTTGAAACGTTCTCTATATATACTTAGCTATTCATTGTGATTAAGATAAGTTAGGCAAATTTGTAAATACAAAATATTTATATTATTTCTCCATATCTTAGTGAATTATCATTTCTTCTGCCAATTATCTTTTGTTCTTGTGCATTTGTAATATTTACTTCATATTGTCCCATATATTTATCCTCCTATTACAACAGTCTCTTTTGCTTTTACTATTTCAACGTATATTTGATAGATCTTAGATCTAATTGTGACTTCTAAGTTTTATAAATATCAAGTCTTCTTGTTTCAGTTTTTATTTACATATCAACGGCATATTCTTGTAGTAGTTATCCAAGCTAAAAGAAGTGGTGATTGAACAAAAGGCCTATGTAGCTTGTATTTCCTTGGTCATATTTCCATAATTTAAACCTAAATAAACAATTAACAAAAAAAATGCCCTCAAGAAAGCTTTAAAAACTAATCAAATCTTGAACTTCTGCGTGTCCACACACTTCGTTTGTCAATTTATTATAACCATGGAATATTCACCAATCTTTCTTGTACAAATAAAAACATAAAAGATAATCAATACAATAGTTAATAAGTGACAAAACCAAGAACCGATTCCAGCTGAGGAAAGATCAAACTACACAAAAAATTTCAAGCAACACAATATTAACATAAATTAGTTGGCAAAGAGATACTTCATTACAATGGCTTGAACACTACACAATAATTTCAAGGCACGTGATGAGATTCTCTTTAAGATTATATTTGTCTCTAACCAAAAGTGCACATGAGACCCAAACAAGCCTCAAAGTACAATGAAATTAAATGAATTGTTTGTTGGCGTTTATGCACTAATGACAATAAACCCAAACAACAGGAACTTGATCAACCAGTACAGGCCTTATATTCTATTATACTGCAAAAATAGATGGAGAGAAAAAATTAAATTTCTATTACTTGATTCATGCTACACGCTTTACAAAATGATACAAGTGACTTTTAGATTTGAATTACATCAAATGCAACTGAAATATTCGAATTAAAACCACTAAATTCTGTTTTTACATGAACACGTGCCATTGGAGTTGCTAAATGCGCTGGCTTGCCCAAACACCAGTTTTAAAAACTTGTAGGTCCATCATTTCTTGGCCTAGTCCAATGTTGATTCAATGCTCATTGACAAAATAATTTTTTTCCAAAACCTCATGGCCCCCAAACAAGGGCATAAAATGCTAAACTTGACAAAAGAAATTAGAAATAGCATATTAAGTACAATAAAATAAAAAAAATCATAAGGGTCACTAGGCATGGTTGCGCGGTATGGGGGCCTTGTTTGGAGTAGGGAGACTTTCTCTACGATTCAATTCCTGGGTAATGTAAGTGAGTGGGCTACAAAGTTTTAATTCCAAATATGGAAGTACATAAAATACCAAGTTAAAACTGATTTCTTCAAAATCAGTTATTTCTCACACTTAGTTTTCGATCACACGTTTTGTTGGAGAAATGGTTCATAATTATATTCATTTTAACGAAAAGAATGTGCATGAAAATTGTTAACATCCGACCTGGCAACTTAATTAAGTTGGGTTATTATTTGCACTTGGATCATAATCCATAGGTCGGACCTGTAAGGTCAACTCGGAAGGACGACTGTCGTGGTTTGAGGGGACATAATGATTGTAGAATCTTTACATGTTGGCTTAATCTTCAATTATTTAATGACATTCAGAAAGAATTACGTCAGCGTCCACCAAACCCACCAATCATGTGTTGTAGCTTTATTCTCTAATCAATTCATTAATTA
>CAIGRB010145301.1:22161-63481 GCA_903798255.1 Fraxinus quadrangulata
AGGGTAGTGAGCACCAAGCAGGATAGAATGGAGCAAATGATGAGTGAGATGAACCAAAAGTATGAATCAATTGTGGCAATGTTAGCTCAGATGAATGGGAGTAAAACTGAACGTAATGAGAAACAAATCAAATGAAGTACAGTACCGTTTCAAATCAGTGGGGATAATAGCCAGGGGAGTGAGTACCACTCAGGGAATTCTAGTGGGAATAGAGAATTTAAAATGCATTCAAAAGTACCCAAAATAGATTTCCCTTATTTTGGAGGAGATAGACCCAGGGAGTGGTTGAGAAAGGCGAAGAAATACTTCCAGATTCATCAGATAGAAGATGAGATGAGGGTAGCAATTGCTGAAATGTACCTTAAAAGGAATGTTGACATATGGTTCCATGGGTTTATATCCAGCTATCTCCACGCAGATTGGGACATGTTTTCAAGGGAAATTTGCAGGAGGTTTGCTGAAAATATAGCAGAGGAGGTGATCGAAGTCTTCAGCAAACTAAGGCAGAAGGGATCTATAGTGGAATATCAGGAGCAGTTTGAAGAATTGAAATCTCAAGTGATGATTTCCTTACCATACTTGCTGGAGTCCTACTATATTTCTATTTTTACTAGTGGCTTGAAAGATGAGATTAGATCAATGGTTAAAATTATCCAACCCCAAACACTAGCCAAAGCCTTTGAAATTGCCATTTTACAAGAGAATACCATCACAGCCCTCAGCAGAAACTCTAAAACTTTCAAACCTTACCCAACACATAAATGGACCAATCCAATCTCTAAACCAAATGAACCAACTCCTAAATCCACACCTTACACTGAGCCAAAAACTCCTACCAACCTCCTTAAATTCAAAGCTATTACACCTTCCGATTTTCAGACAAAAAAAGAGCTGGGATTATGTTATAGGTGTGATGAGAAGTACACTAGATATCACATTTGCAAAAACAGGGTGCTCAATTTCATTTTGGTGGATGATGAAAAAGAAGAGATCGTAGTGGAACCACCTAGAGATGGAGAAGAACAAATGGATAAAGAAGGAGTAGATGAATTGATGGAGATCTCACTTTGTGCATTGGTGGGTAGTAATAGGGGTAAAACTATAGGTTGCATGGCTAATTAAAAGAAAAAAGGTCTCTATTCTAATAGATCGCGAAAGCACTCATAGCTTCATTGATGAGCAGTTGATTAGTAGCATCAATTGCAGCCTGCACGCAGCCAAATCTACCTCAGTAACTGAAGCAGGGGGAGGAAAGCTCATTAGCAAGGCTATCTGCAACCCATTAACTTGGAAGATGAAGGATTGGGAGTTTTAATACCAGTTAAGGGTTCTCAAACTAGGAGGCAGTGACATGGTACTAGGGGTGGACTGGCTAGGTCAATTAAGCCCGATATTGTTCGATTTCATTGAAGGAAGCATTACCCTTAGTCATGAAGGTGTTCGAATGGAACTTCAGGATGAAACAATTAAAGAGGAATTTCAGATGTTGAATGATGATGAAGGAAATGGATGGAACAGGATTCAAACTTATGGAATCATGGCCCAGATTGCTACCATTACTGAAGGGGAACAGTGATCCACTCCAGTAGAGCTAGAAGCTGTGGTGAAACAATTCCCTATGGTGTTTATGGAGCCAAAAGACTTACTCCCACCTAGGTTTAATGATCACCACATACCCCTAAAAGAGGAGGCACAATCATTCAAGACGAGACCATATAGATGCCCGTACATACAGAAGGCAGAAATAGAGAGAATGGTTAAGGAAATGAAGGAGAATGGCATCATACAACTAAGTAACAGTCCCTATGCTTCACCTGTGCTGCTGGTAAAAAAGAAAGACAGTACTTGGTGATTTTGTGTGGACTATAGGCAGCTTAATAACCTCATAATTAAGGACAAGTACCCTATGCCATTGATAGATGAATTGTTGGATGAGTTGAAGGGAGCCAAGTGGTTTACAAAGATTGACTTGAGGGCTGGCTATCATCAGATTAGAGTGGCCACTGAAGATATTCATAAAACAACCTTTAAAACTCATGAAGGTGATGAGTTCAGATTAATACCATTCGAATTAACAAACGTTCAAGCCACATTCCAATGTCTGATGAATGAGGTATTCAAGCAACACCTCAGAAAATTCATTCTAGTATTCTTTGATGATATTTTGGTGTATAGGTCAGACTTAGAATCCCAATGTATGTTGCTGTAATACTGGGAATTCTCAAACAACATCAACTATATGCTAAGGAAAGTAAGTGTTCTTTTGGACAGTCACAGATAGAATACCTAGACCACATTATTTCTACAGAAGGGGTGCAGCTGACCTTTCTAAAATCACTGCAATGCAAAGGTCGCCCACACCAGTCATTGTTAAGCAGCTTAGGGGGTTCTTTGGCCTAACTGGGTATTACAGAAAATTTGTGAGGGGTTATGGAATTATTACCAGACCTCTAACTGATTTACTTAAAAAGGATAACTTCAATTGGAGTGAAAATATGGAGGTGGCATTTCAGAAGTTGAAAAAGACCATGAGTACCGCACCAGTTTTAGCGTTACTAGACTTCCCTATGCCATTTGTTATAGAGACTGATGCATGTTATGGAGGATTAGGGGCCGTTTTGATACAGAACAAAAGACCTATAGTCTACCTGAGCAAAGGCATTTGTAGCAGGAATTTAGGTCATCTATCTACGAAAAGGAGCTCCTAGCATTAGTAACAGTGGAAACATTATCTGGAGGGACACTACTTCATTGTTAAGACTGATCATCAGTCACTTAAGTACTTGCTAGAGCAAAGGATCACAACTCCATTACAACAAAAATGGCTATCTAAACTGTTGGGACTCAGTTATGAAATTCAGTACAAGAAGGGCCTTGACAATAAGGTGGCAGATGCTTTATCCATAAGAGAAATGGAATGCCAAGCTGTCACTGTTGTGACTCCCCAGTGGATAGAAGAAGTAATAACTAGTTATGTAGGAGATGAAGCTGCTACAAATAAAATTAATACCCTATTGCTAGATGGTCAGACAGATCGGATTATCAATACGTAAATGGACTACTTAAATACAAGTCAAGAATTTATACTGGAAATGGTGGAGGGGTGAGGAAGAAGCTGATTGCAGCCATTCATGCTTCCTAGGAGGGTGGGCATTCAGGTGTTAAAGCTACCATTCATAGAGTAAAGCAGTATTTTTTTTTTGCCAAGAATAAGTAAAGAGATCAACCGAGAAGTGCTAGAGTGTGATACTTGCCAGAGGTGTAAGAATGAACATGTGACATATCTAGGCCTCTTGCAACCCCTACCTAAGCTAAAATATGCGTGGAGCCATATTTCCATGGATTTCATTGAGGGTCTAAATACACCCAATTTTTCATGTCTCATTGCTCAAGAAGAAGATTAGGAAGAAAGAAGTTCCTATTCGAGCACTTCCAAATCAGAATCAGGGTCATGGGGAGCATACTCAACCCCTACGGGTGTTATCTTCAAGTATGGTTAATCAGAAAGGGATAGCTATAACACAATGGTTAGTTCAATGGAAAGGTTCCAATCCAGACGAAGCAACTTGGGAGAACGCGGCGTACATACAGACATCATTTCCATCCTTTCAACCTTGGGGACAAGTTGAAGCTGAGGGAGATAGATGTTATGGAGGAAGGGCTAACCAACTGAAGTGGGAAACCAAAGGCAAGAGGAATACCAAGAAGAGGGAATCAAGTTGCTGCTGGGAAGAAGAGTTACTACCGCCAATTCCAATTCAAAGCCAGGACGACACCGTTTTGAGCTAAAACTTTTAATTGTAATAGGGAACACGTTTTATGTTTTGCCAGTTGAATAATGCGACTTTCTTCTGTTATAACGAGATGGAGAAGAGGGGGAAATGTGAGTTGTTCAGTGTGAATTTCCTTCTCAAATTCTCCTTCTTCTCTCTCTGTCTTCTCTCTTCCTCATCTTTTCTGGTCTTTTTCTTACCTCTTCTGCAATTCAAGTCCATTGTTATTGAATATTAAAGTTCAGTGCATTTGCTAATTGTTGAAGTTTAATAGTAGAAATTGTGTTGTTTGTTGGAATTGGCTGATTTCAAGTTGATGTTTTAGCTCAACCATTACAAATATGTATCTATTTTTTGAAATCCGGTCCTCCGCCATCCGCTCCTCCATCCTTATTCCGCGACAAACAATGGCGACACTGCGGCCTCTAATCTAGCAATAGAATGTCAGAATATGAGCTTCTCCATCACCCGACAGACAACAGTATGGAAAAGTTGTTCCCATCCGCAACGATTGCTTGCTCAGCATCCCATTTGGACAGTTCTGGATGCTTCTTGGCCCCAATGACTGCAGAAAATCCACCCTCCTCAAAGAATATTTGTACATACTATATACTTCTAGTTTAAATTCTGGTTTTTAATTCAAAATTTTTAATAATATTTCCAATTTAAAGCATAGACACAAAACTTTTTGGTATTGCAGGATTGTTTTTGCGGCGTGTATTGATTGCTTGTACTTTTCTTTGGTTAAGAGACTGCCTTTTTTTCTTTTTGCTATATATTTATATTTTTTTGTGTGGTTTTTAAAATTGTATAGATTTTGTATGGTTTACTGAGTCCAAATGGCGGGTTTTTGCGTGTTGAAAACCTAGGAGATTTGAATTTCAGAACCCTGATCATCAGGTTATCTTGTTTTTAATCTTACCTATTATTTATTTTACTGATTCGTTTATTCACTCATCTATAGATTCTAAAATGTGTGGATTGTTTCACACTTCCTCGCATAAATTTTGGGCATTCTATGTTAAACATATTAAAAATTCGGTCGTGGTGAACCTTTTGTTTTAATAATGCTTCGTAGATTTCTTGTATATAGTTTTGAATTGGGATACCCATTTCTTCCCAAATATACTCGCTGCATTGCTCTTTGTGTTTCCATTCATACGCAGAGCCCTTGACAGATCAAATTACACTTGAGAGATCAAATTACAAAATTGTAATGCCCATGATGTGGTGGTCGCAGGTATACACCATAATTTTTTTGCAAATTCATGTCAAACGACAGAAAAATTTGAGAAAGTTAATGCTACTTTTATTTAAATATCTGGCAGCCTCGGCTCTATGTTGGAAGAGGAATGCATGAAAGCGCGTTTTCTCTATTCGAGTAAGGAATCGAAAGCAGAAGCCTTCGAGTTTTATAACATCACAGTTTGTTACCTAATTACTTTTATTTAAATTTTGATGTATACATTATTTTGGGTGCTTCTTATCATAACCAAGTTGGCTTTCAATTATTTTATTGAGGTGCTTACTGCGCTCGTTTATTGATTTTTATTTTATTCTCATATGCTAATCTATGTATCAAATAGGATCTATTTGTTTTGAGGAAAGAACCAGTGCCTGATGTGTTGTCCCTGAAGTTGAGGTCCAAGAGTATGTTGCATTTTTGTTAGGTCAATTACCACAGATGAAACATATTAACTTTATTGAAATGTGCTTATGTAGTGGAATATCTGATCTGTTTCGTTAATCTAAATGTATAATGATATGGAGCAGTTGATGTTTAATTACTAATGATTTGAATTGCATATAAAGCCTGTGGTGGGTCTAACAAAAGATATAATGATTGTTCATATATCAACATACCAATGGCACGAGTCTTTCCCCCGAGGTAGTAAACATGACAGTTTGGAGCTGTACTACTCAAACATTACACACAAATTATTGGTATTGATATTGGTTTTCATGTCATCATGTGATTTACTGCTAAAAGCAATATTGGTATTGTATTGCACTCTGGTTATTTTTGTATGGATTATGCAGTATTTACAATAAATTTTCTTGTGTCTTTCGTTTTAGAGGAAGCTTTTGTTGGCACGCCTTTATTGGTTAGGCCTTGACTCACCTTCTTTAAATCTAGTGTGCCTTTTTTAGGCCTGTTTCATGGATGCCCAGATCTGGTATGCTATATTCTCAACTTTAGTTGGAGGTATATATGGCGCATTTCGTTGCCTGGGAAAGGTCAGTGATTCTTTTTTTATTTTTAATCTCGGTGATATTAACTATATGCAGTAGCCGCTTCATTTATTATATAACTTGAGTGGTATTCTTCACTGTGATTGTGAATCTTTTAATTCTTCATGTGATTTTGAAATCAGTTTATGTGGATTCCTCTGTTTTGCTTATTTCTCTTACATTGTCATAAGTGAATGTTTAGGGAAATGGATCGGTTGCTTGTTCCATATTAGACTGATCGTGACTTAGATCTAATTCAGTGGCCTCCAGTTTTTCTTGCTGGCAAGGTTTTCATTTTGCTTTTCAAGTCATAACTCTCCCATTTGTTTCGTGACATTTTGGTTAATTCCATTTAATCCCTATATTAACCATCGAATCAAAGCAAATTTACCTCTTCTTGGCCTACCTTCGGCCTCAATAAATTTTTGGGGACGTGGTTTATGGCTTTGAATTGGTGGTTAACAGAAGTTGATAAATAATGCCTTTATATAACTGAATCTCCAGCAAGTTGGTTATCTTGAACTATGAATTAAATCACTTTCTTTCTTGCTTCTCTTTTTTTCTTCTTGCATCACTATGTTGTGGAGTTGGGGGTGTTGAAGCATACTTGCCCATGTTTGGGCTCCATTTTTCCTAATTATAATAAGGGGAATAGTAATTTTTTGGAGAATGTGTGGTTAAACAAGAAGGAAATATTTTAGATTTATGTGTAATATTATTTTATTGGAGAATGAATTTTAATTTAATGGAGGCCAAACAAGAGCTTATTTTATCCTTTGATTTAACAAAATCAATTGATATCCATTTAAACGTAATTGTAGAATCGTATTATGTCTACGACATATAGTTGATATTTACCGATAGATTTTGTGTTTTATTAAATGTAGTTAGCTATCATAATTAATTCATTTAATAAATACAGATAGACACCAATTTATTAATCATTCCATAAATATTTGAAGCCACATGCTTCTATTTAGTTTTATTCAAAGCTTTATTTTAATTCTAAGTTGTATGAAAGATTTCCATAAAACAACTATAGTCTCAATAGTAAAATATAATTACTAATAGATTTTAAATTCTTGCATTAAAATATCCATTTTTCAACATCCGTGCCTTTAAGTTTAACAAAGTATTCACTAGAGCATAATTTATTATTTCAAATATTCCAAATTGTAATATGAATTAGGCACCCCCCAACAATTCCTAGAGTGTATCCAAATTTTAATTGAGAATATTATGCAAACAATAATCATACCTCCACAATTGTGGGTCTGGCCTAATTTAACAACTATTTAAATTTCGGTTCTATATTTAACTATGCCTATCTATCGGATAAACAGTTTTATTTCACCTTTATTTATATATAAATGACTAGGATTGTACGTGTCTATTGAAAGTCCATGACATTTCATATTTAGAACTATCAATTTTAACCTTTAGTATAAGGCCTATCATCATCATCATCCCTTTGTAATATTCACATATATACGAAGACTTCAAACTTTCCATCTTCATAGAAATTTTTCTGACATACAAGGTAAAAAAAAAAAATGACATAGGATGTTACCTTTGCAAAGTCATATGTTGAGAATGAACAGTTCAATCCCCACATTAATTTCTAAGCCGAATCAATTTTAATATTCATAAACTCTTTCCATATTCATCATTTATGTAGTGACAATTCTCAATCTCATAGTGCTTAAACACACTTATATTGTGAAATTATTAGTAACATGATAGTACAATATGATCTCCACTTTGCACAAATACCATTTCACATATTTTAATCGAAATTAAGTGAGACTTTCGATCACATAGATTATTCTCCATTCCGTTTTATCCTTGGAATGGGATGCCAATAGCTCTTGAAAGTGTGCCCTTTTATATCAAATATTGACAAATGTTCATTTCAAAGAGATTTTTCGGTTGGCATGTTTATTGTACACATATACAATTCTTTCTCATTTATAGTCTCCTAAAGGGGGAAAAAAAAAACCTTTTAGCAAATCAAGCGATCTGTTTTAGACAATATTTTTAAAATCGACCCGACTTGAACAATAATTGAATTATAGTTCCATTTATTCATGTTAACATTTCTGATGAAATGTAAACGCACGTAAACAAAAAATATATCATACTCTAGTAATATTAATACCAATTTAACTTTTTTAATAAAAAATTAACTTTACCAAACAAGCACTAAATTACATAGCATTGATGAATGGAAAAAAAAAAAAAGGATTGTGCTTGGTGTACATAGGAATTGGTACATAGGGAGTTACATACTCTCACATGCAGTGGGGTCCGCTGGAATAAAATATTCGAGCAGACCCCACTGCATGTGAGAATGTGTAAGGTGCTATGTACCAATTCCTATGTACATTAAGCACAATCCAATAAAAAAATACCAACAAATGGGAATGAATTGGTGGGTAAACTGGGCATGTGTTACGGACCTTACGGTGGGCCGGGGAGACTTTCGGCTTCTGATTTGGAATTAAATTGGTGGGTAAGTGAGTTGGGCCCATGGTTTAATTCACATTTTGGAGCCTAAACTTGAAAAAAAAAATGCATTGAGGTTTATTATATAGCAAAAGAATTGTAATTTGTAAACCTCACAAAAGAAAAGATTCATAAAAATCCAGTGGGGGCCACTCCATTACTAGTTTAATTCCAAAATATCAAAGTAAATGAAATACTAAGTTCTTGCTTGGAATTGATTTTTCATACTTTTTTCACTCATTTTTAAATACGCATTCTCTTAAAAATTATTTTTCACATTTTCAATAATTTTTTTCTACTTTTTAATAACAAATTCTTCAAAAATATAACTTCTAAAAAATTCAACTTCACACAAGGACTAAAGTCTAAAATCACTCATGAGCGGCCAATAGGAAGCCTTGTCACAATCAAAATATCTTGTAGAAACTCGTTACTTCAATTTTAAAGATTTTTCTTACATAATTAAGAGCATATTTAATGTAAATTTCTAGCAAATAAAATTGATAAAATTTGTATTTACGATGAAGAATGGATAAAAGTNAAAAAATCAACTTCACACAAGGACTAAAGTCTAAAATCACTCATGAGCGGCCAATAGAAAGCCTTGTCACAATCAAAATATCTTGTAGAAACTCGTTACTTCAATTTTAAAGATTTCTCTTACATAATTAAGAGCATATTTAATGTAAATTTCTAGCAAATAAAATTGATAAAATTTGTATTTACGATGAAGAATGGATAAAAGTTATAATTGCAATAAAATGTGTTATTAAAAATGAAGTTTGATAAATTAAAAAAAAAAAAAATTAAACAAGCTCCAAATTCCGTACCATTGATGAATTGAGGGAAAATACTGACAAATGGGAATGATTTCTCTTTATAGGGCATTGAAAAAATCGTAAAGTTGACCTTTTTCCAAATAAGCATACTCGTAACCAAGAAAAAGGAAAACACATACATACAAATATGGTTAACCAGAAGGATCAATAAGTTGATAATATTAGGATGGACTTTGAGAATTTTGAGGCCTTTGACGATTATTAAAAAAGAGAATAATCACTTACTGTACTTACACAGAACAATAATTATTAAAAATCGAAGGCTAACACTGATAACATGAAGAATTTACTTATTGCAATGTTGAGCTGAACAATGGATTATGTGTCTTCTATACAATTCTCACAAATTGAAATATTTGTTGTTTTTGATACTAAAAGTGTAAGAATTAAGGTGTGACTAGGGGTGTCAATGAGCCGAAACTCAAATCTCAGGTTTGACTTGAGCAAATATGGTTCGAGCTTTTTTTGACCGAGCTTTTATTGAGGTTCGACTCGAAAGCTAAGCGGGCGGAGAAGGCTCGGGTATTTTTATTTTTTCTCACGACAAATCTAAATTTTTTAAAAAGAATTTAAAATTTGTACAATTTATACGTACTTTAAATTAAATAAAAGTTAAAATCATCATCCTTTATCCGAGTTTGGGATCGGCTACAATTATCGTGACGGAGTTAAAATTGTACACGAATAAAATATTTCGTGTACAATTTTTCTTGAAACAAAGAAATTTAAAAATTACGTAATTTTTGAAACTAATCAATTTGAAAATTTACAATATCTTATCATTAAATCTGCTACAACTCTTCGATCATTATACTGTCAACTTGTTCTTGAAAATGTAATTCCGCACATTCCCAGTTATTCAAGTATATTAAAGCCTCTAATATATTTTCTTTTAGTCTTGATCGTTCGTCACATAAAACTCGACCACTTAAACTAAATGCAGCTTCCGAAGCTATCATAGACATCGTAGGTGTTAGTAGATCGCGAGAATTTTTTGACACAATTGGATATTGTCTTTCGTTACACCTCCACCATGATAAAACACTAAATTCCTATAATTCGTTTGGTTGTAACATAATACGAACGTCCATGCACATATACCTAGATAATTTAGAGAGAATTTCAATGTTTGTACCACTGACATCTATTGCTCTAGATATTAATGAACTAGAACTAAATGAGTGAACACTGGTATTGGCATCTAAATAATTCTATAGATCATCTGAATTTGTTGAAATATTTCTTGAAAAGAATTTTGGACAGTAAAATTACCCTGGCCTCCTTTTTTAGTGTAATAATTACACATTTCACATAACATAAATTCTATATGTACATATGATAATTCTACATTCATGAAATTTGAAATCCCCTTCATAATAGTTTTTGTACCAATTAAATTAAGTCGATGGTCCATCACCGAAATTAATAAAAATAAAGAGGGTAACTCTTCCCAATATTTACGAAATTTTAACTCCATAGAATGAATTATATCAACAAAAATTAACAAAATTCTATGTTTATGAAATGTTTTTGAAATGTAGAAAAAGTGTTGTAAAACAAGTGAAGATATAGGGTAATAAATACCGTTACATTCTTTTGTGGCATCGAAAAAAGGTTTTTATAATTTTTTCACACAAAATACAATAGACTATTCCCAATCTTTCAAATTATGTTCGGGTTCATATGTATGCCTACCATTATAATATATTGAAATAACTTTATGATATTTTTCACAATATAAGATATGTAGAGTTCCATTTATGTGTTACATCAGTGACAAATGATTTCTTTTGTAAGTCATACTCTACACACAAACTGTTAAAATATTTGCTTTCTTGCTGGTGATACAGTAATAAAATAGATTGCTCGTCTAATTTTATCTAAAAGTAATTTTATATGTTCTAATTCATCTTTTACAATCAAATTGATACACAACGTTGATGGAAAAAAATAAACTTTCAAATGCAGGGTTCAACTTATCAATAAATTTTTCGATAGCAACTTTGTTCACAGTAGCGTTATCAAAAGTAAAACTTCGAACCATTTCTTGTATATCATATTCTTGTATAATATTTTCTAAAACCATGTATATGTTAGTTTCATTATGAGGATATTCTACACATTTGAATGCAATAATCGTTTTATGCATAATCTTTAGGTGATCAATGTAATGAGTTGTAGCAGCAATATAACATTTTTTATTAATACATGTCCATAAATTAGAGGTAACGATATAACACTATTAATTTTTTTAAGACTTTCAATAACAGTTTATTTTCTTCTATTATATAATTTTATACTATCCGAACAAATAGTATTTTTACAATAAGAAGTATACATGGGTTGGAGATAATTATGCACAAGACGAGTAAAGTGTATTGACTCTATCATCGTAAGCGGCATCTCTACTGCAACCACGTATGCAGTCATTCCTTCACAAATTCTTTCCTGTGAATATACAAAAGTGGAAAGAGTATAACCAGAACCGCTAAATACTAGTTCGGTTTGTTTCAGGTCAAGATCGACTGGTTTCGCTTTGCAACTTCTTAATATGTGCCTATTTAAATACATTGTGCTTGAAACGGGCTTCCAACTAAGTTCTCTACCACAGTAATTGCAACATGCTTTCCAAATATCAATTCCATTTTAAACCCCAACTTTTTTTACGTATCATATATTGCCAACAATCCGCGGATTCATTTTTCGACATTTTAATCTCAAGTACTTCTTCCTCTTCGATATCCTCCAAATCAATTGAAATATTTTGAGATGCATCGTAACCAGATGGAGTACTCGAACTACCCTTAAACTAATTAATCTCATCACTAATAAAATCCATTTATAACTATCATAGCAAAAAATATTGAAATTAGAGTAGGAGAAACTGAATATTAGATTAAAGAAATTGGAGATTGAAATTGAAACTAGAATACTGCAAATTTTTTTGAAACTCAACTATATTGGAGATTAGAGTAAAGAAAATGGAGTAAAGAAATTGGAGACTAGAATACTGAATATTGAGTAAAGAAATTAGAGATTGATTGAAGTAAATTGATATAAAATTGTAAAAAAAAATCGTGTATTTATACCCAAAAAAATATATATGTTTCAACTACATTTTGAATTTCAAATTTAAATTTTGAAAAATTTGAAAATTTTACGTTATCGACCTGCCTTTGACAAGGCCACAAGCAGCAAATAGCTACATGCTGGCTGCAACATTGCATGCACCTATTTTCTTATTTTTTAATTTTTTTTTTCAAGTTGCCTTACATGTCACTATTTTCCATATTTTTTTAAATAGAGTCGGCTCGGCCCATGTGGCTCGACGGCCACATAGGCTGGCTCAAGCCTTTGCCCCAAAATGGGGCTCGGCCCGAGCCTCAGCTCGATGGTTTCGAGCCAAGAGGTGGCTCGATTCGGGCTTTTCTTGAGCCGAGCCACGGGCAGCCCGAGCCATCAAGCCATTTTGACATCCTTAGATGTTACCCGAATTCTATTTGATCTTATTTGGGAATTTTATTTGAATACTAGTTGAGAATTTTAGTTAAAATTTATTTGTGAATTTTAGTTGGAATTCAATTTGGGAGTTATGTTGAGAGTTTGGAATTTATATTGAATTGAAGAATACTTGAAGGAATCCAATTTGTAATAGGAGAAGAGTAAATCATGCAAGAGAAGGAAATGGCAAACTAGTGCTCGCTACGCGCCTTGGTCTCGCTCGAGCACCCAAAACACGAGATTTGGCATCGATGTGTGTGAGGTGGTCACTCGATAGCCGTAAGAGCTCCGCTCTTATCTGGGAAAATCCTGTTCACATTTTTTTTTTGCAATGTTTGAATCATGTTTTATTCTAAACATTTCATTATTGTATAGACTTAATTATAGTCGAACTCCATCATATCTTAGGCTCTTCTTGTACTATATATATAATGAGTAAACCTCTAAAAAAAAATCAATCATTACATTTTACACAATAATTTATAATTATTCATTACTAATATTAATAAAATTCTCCTCTTCTGCCCATGATATAATTTTACCACATAAATTTTATGTTCTTATTTGATCTAATTTTCATATTGCCGTTATATTATACTCGTTTAAATAATCACAAGTGGTATCAGAGCGAGACTTGATAACTCAATTCGAGGTTTGATTTTTCGTGATGCCAACTATGAAGTATGATATTTCGCTGTCGGATTGCAATGCTAGATTTCGCTTTGGCAGGTAAAGATACGAGTTGTGCTTGCTCAGATGGATTTGGATGACGCGTTGTTGGGATTTGATAAGATGTCCTCAACTTAGTATAGCTAATATTGTAAGGGTTAGAATTAAGATGTTTGATAAGATTGTCATAACACTTGAAGATGTGACACATGTTTCCAATTTGAAGCTAAACATTATTTCCTTGAGTATTCTTAATTCGAAAGGGTATAGGTATACCTATACAGGTGGAGCCCTAAATGTTAGTAAAAGTACCTACATTAAAATGTCACAGTTATATGTCTTACTTGGTTCCACAAAATCTTTAAGTATCAAATAAAGTTAAGGACTCAAGTGAATTTTGAGTTTGGTTTTAGGTCCACATTAAAGAATACACCTCAATCGAGTTCGAAAGGTATTGAATGCCTCTTTACCACCATCACTAACGGTGTCATTGTATTCAATTGTTAGAGATAAACTTAGAATATGTATTAGGCCTTTACAAAGGTACGGTGAAGTTGATTTTGTTGTTTATGCTCGAATGTGTAAAGTCTAGCAAATAACCTTCTCAAGAAGCATTTTGTGTTGATTTTGTTACATGGTATGTTTCTTCCCTATTTGGTAATTATTAAATTATTAGTAATTTTGTTGCTCATGGGGATAATTCGAGCAACTTTGGTACCTAAGGTAATTCTACCGAGGAATGCTTTGAATTCTATTAATACTTAGTTTTTGAGTTTGCCTTAGTTGGGCTCCTTTTGGAAGAGTTCGAGGATTTTTTGGTGGAGAACTTTTTGGTTGAAAAATTAAGTTTTATTCCTTGCAGTGGAATTTGTCTCCAAGTGGAGGATTTGTTGAAGTTTTGTTCATTGTAGAGGAATTCGGTTCAATGTGGAGATTTTTTTTAGAATTAGGGCGTGACATGAATTGTAAGACTATTTGAGAATTCTAGTTGAAGTCTATTTGTGAATTCTAGTTGGAATTCAATTTGGGAGTTATGCTGAGAGTTTGAAATTTGTATTAGACTTAAAGAATACTTGATGGAGTCCAATTTTCAATAGGAGAAAAAAATCATGCAAGGAAACGGAAACGACGAATTGGCGCTCACTACGCGCCATGGTCTCGCTTGAGCATTCAAAACATGAGATTTGGCACTCGATGTCCGCGAGGCAGCCGCTTGAGTGGTCGACCACCGCTCGATAGCCACTAAAGCAACGGTCTTATCAGGGAAATATTTTGTTCGCGTTTTTCTTTTTCTTTTTGGCATATTTTGATTCCTATTTTATTCCAAACACTTCATTATTGTATATGCTAAATTATTGTCGAACTCTACCACATCTCAGGCTCTTCTTGTACGACATGTACGAGGATAAACCTCTAGAAAAATCAATCCTTACATTTTATACAATAATTTGTAATCATTCATTATTAAAATTAGTAAAATTCTCCTCTTCTGCCTGTGGTATAATTTTATCACGTAAATTTTGTGTTTTGTATGATTTAACTTTTATATTGCCATATTATTATACTCGTTTAAATCATAACAGAAAGACGTACGTGTTAATACATATCCCAACTCTACAAATCCTACTTTAGGGCTTGATGGTAAATAGTTGAAGCTTCAATAATTGTTGAAAGAGGAAAGACACTACTCAATCCACTTCTTTCCTTTTGCGATAAAACCAGATTAAAAGCAAAAATAAGTTTCCATCGCCATTTGTTCTATTTAAAAGAGAGACAGGAGAAACGATAGTAAAAATTTTAAATGAATCCTACCTTCACTCCACTGTTTACAAAAAGTTACGAAGGAAGAAAGAAAAACAAAACTTAAATTAGATTCATACTGTATATTCTCTCTAGTTTAAGCATATTTAATTCGATTGTAATAGTCATTTTATGCGGCAACTTGTTATGTGATGCATTGATTTATGATAATTCTGTTATATTAAATAACAAGCCAATGTCTCAAATAAAAAAAATGTCACATAAGATTACTACTATGATCCCTGATTATGAACAGTATCATTAATATTTAAATGATAATACTTTTACTTCAAAATGCTTATAATCTGGAGAAGACAAAAAAATCTGCATTTTCTGTTTTCGAAGGACTAACCAGTGATATTTAAGCAAGCAACTATATTTTATGTCTTACAGGTTAGAGTTCCACTAATATTTAAAATTAATTGCAAAATATCTAGTGAGGCCCCTCAATATTACAGTTTCACACACAACATTTTACAAATTAACTAGTCGAATTTGCTCAGGTACCCATTACGGGTACCAGTTATTGTACCATCTTTTTGTCATTTTCCTTATTTCAATCATTTTCTTGTTTCTCAAAATTTTTGGCAGTCAAAGTACTTCCTACCCCCATTCAACCCCCCACCAACCATCCATAAAAGCAGCACTTTCCATTTAAAAAATCTTCTTTACATCATTTTTTTTTTAATTCTAATGATCACTACTTTTTAGTTAAATTTTAGTCCACTTAACCTCGTTTGGTAACTTGTTTATAATTTATAAATATATTTTCTAAAATCACTTTTTAACCACACACATTTATCTCAGTTACTTTTCAACCACATATTTTACCTCGAAAATATCACATTCTTTATTTATTTATATAAAAAATTTATGAGACGGATTGTCTTGAGGTATTATTTTAATAATTATTTTGACCATTCAAAAAACGTGAAAAGAACATTAAAACTTAACAAAATGAAAAGTATAGTAATACGATTTTCGATTTGAAATGTGCCCTACTCGCAAAAACTTATAATTATAAATTCAGTACAATCACATAAGTAACTCGAGGAAAATGACGCAGGTCCTATGGAAAGTCGTCGTTGGGGAAACTATGGAAATCACCGTAGTTACTACTGTCAACACTATTGTACCTATCATCATGTGTTTCATCAAATGAGAACTGTAGGTGATAAGGATCGTCCACGAGGTGCAACCTGAAAGTGCACAAAAAACAACTTTAAGCGATAAGACAAGTTTAATATGATTAGTATTTATACAACACTCAACAAAATAATGAGTAAATCAAGTTTAAAATACCTAGACTTAAGTGTGGGACAAGTTCTTCTATCGTGTCTATTACGACCACATGCATCACAATTTCTGCTGGGCTGAGACAGCGCTTTCTCCTTCCCTGACTTAAGCAGCTTTCCGCACCCTTTAGTCCTAACAGGATTTGGATCGACAACAACCCGAGTCTAGTCGCGGCTCTGGCTTCTATTCCTACTCATTCCAACATCTCCTCCATTGTCAATCTCTTTTGCCCGTATTTTGAGACCCCGAAACTCATCCATGAGGAAGTTGCTGCGAGAGTCTGTTAAAGCGCGCTCTTCGACCAATTCTGATGCCATATAAGTCAACATTCCATGCCTTGATAATAATGACTGTCCATGTGACATACCATCTCCTAAATCGTATACAGGGCCAACTTTCGCATTCTTTGTCCACCTCTGAAGTATATACTTATCTGATAAAAGCATCACTTGTTTTTTCTTCATAAAGGAAAGCATGTGACAAAATGGATATCCAACAAAATAAAACATTTGGCAACTGCACAGATGAGATCGGACGTTGTGAAATAAGTCAACTGCCGCTGTCAACTGTCTGTATGCCTTGGATCATGCTAAGTGTAGTAAGGGGGTGATTATGCTCTTCCACAAAATTACTGACAGCCTACAAATTTCCAGTTTGTTGTTTCACCACTGAAAGTCTAGCAAGACCCCCACACAGTGTATTTCCACGATTTCATTCCCCCGTACGTTGAACAGAATTTTTAATCCTCATCTGGTAGTTATTGTTTGTCTTTCCTTCCTTTGAGCACACAAACAATTTCCAGACAATTTCATTGGTTTCCTTTTTCCTTCTGCTGTTGTGTACTCGTGTACTAAACCCCGCTTCTCGCGCATATTGATTGTAAAAATTAAATGCATCATCAAGTGTTTCAAACTGTTGACCAATTTTAGGAATTGAACAGATGGTAACTTGGGGAACAAACACATTGTCATCACTTTCCATTCCTAATGAAAATTTACAGATAACATATATCAATTTAATGAACAAAGTTTAACACCTAATATTTTAGCCTCTGTTTGGTAAACTAGTTTATGAAAAAGTTTATAAATAATGAATTTCCCATATCATTTTTAAATCACACATATTTCTCAAACTATTTTTCTACCACATATTTTACCTCTAAAACATCATATTCTTTGTTTATAAGTAAAAAAAATTAACAAACAGAGGCTTAATTTAGTATTCTCACTTGAAAAAATAAAGAAATTTAAAAATCCATTGGCTAAATATTCATGCTCCATATATATAAGTAAAAAAAATTAACAAACAGAGGCTTAATTTAGTATTCTCACTTGAAAAAATAAAGAAATTTAAAAATCCATAGGCTAAATATTCATGCTCCATATATATAGTGTTCATGTCATTATTTGTCAATTATTTAAGTTAGAATACATGATAAAATTACCACCTAAAATTATAATTTTTTAATACTAGCCAAAATTTTAGCCATTATGGAACAATTTAAAAAAAATAAAAAATAAAATCTGTTGGGTATCTTTAGTAAAAATGGCAGGTGAGCAGAGCTCCATGGTTGTATGGATAAAATACACCAACCAGTGCAAGGATGAAAATAAAGATCATGCTGTGGAGAAAAAGGCATGATTGGAATTAGAAGATTTTCCAACAATTAATGAGCATAAATTTTATTGATAGTAACAAAATGCATGAACTGGAGCTAACAGAATGCATGAGCCGGAGCTAGTTGGAGTTAATTGGAGCTGGAACGAGTTGGAGCAGTTGTATCAGTTTTGTTAGTTAATCCACATGTCTACATTGTATTGGTTTGTACAGTTTTAGTTAGTTAGTCAGAATCTTTTCCTCTATTTATAGCACAGTGGATTGTATTGTAAGATGATTTTTGATCAATAGAAAATTCAGAACATTTTCCCTCCATTTTTCTCTCTCTCTCTCTCGTCTCTTTCAATATGGTATCAGAGCAATTTTGCTTCATCTGTGATTTCGATTCAAATGATTTCTGTTCTTAGTTCATCATGGCTTCCACAGCATATTTGCAGCCTTTATCAATTAGTCATTCCACAATTGATGATGGATCTAGCCCATACTTTCTTCACCACTTTGATAGTCCAGGTTTGGTACTTGTTTCTCAGCCTCTAACAGGTGATAATTAAGCCCCATGGAGCAGATCAATGATGATTTCTTTGTCAGTGAAAAAAATCAGATTTATTAATGGATCCATATCTAAACCATAAGACGATGAGGATTTACTTCATCATTGGAATCGCAACAATTACATATTGATTTCATGGATACTAAACTCAGTATCCAAGGGCTTTCTACTAGCATCATATATTCTGAACCAGCACAGGATATATGGACAGATCTGAAGGAGATATCAGCAACGTAATGGACGTCGCATATTTCAATTGAGACGCGAACTGATGAATCATTCTCAAGGTCAATCTTCTGTAAGTGCATACTTTACAAAATTGAAAACTATATGGGAAGAACTTAGCAATTATAGGCCAGTATGCACCTGTGGAAAATGTGATTGTGAAGGATCTAAGAAGCTTGCTGATCACTATCAAATGGAATATGTAATGTCATTTTTGATGGGTTTAAATGACTCTTTTGCTCAAGTTAGAGGCCGAATACTGCTTATGGACCCCATACCTCCTATTAATAGAGTGTTCTCTCTTGTCTGTCAAGAGGCATCAAAGAAGTGTAAGCTTAAATGTTAATGTTGCTGGTAACAATGTTGATTCCATGGCATTTTATGCCAGAAATGAAAACAAGAGAGCCAATTCTGGACAGATGCATACAATGTTCATAGGAAAGAAAGACCTATGTGTACATATTGTGGAATGAATGGACATTCTGTGGACAAATGTTACAAACTTCATGGCTATCCTCCTGGCTATAAGGCTAAGCAAAAGGCAGCTTCTAGTAGTCAATCATGCCTGAATAATTCACTAAACTATGTTGCAACTAACCAAGTGTCTGGAGCTATTCCAGAGCAGGCACAACATGGTGTAGGAGACTTTGTGCAAACTCTAAATCAGACTCAGTATCAGCACCTGATGAGCATGCTGAGTAGTCACCTAGCCTCTGCCAAAGTTGAAATTGGAGTTGATGCACATTCAAATCAGATATCAGGTACCTGCTTTTCCATTTCTAATAATCCTATGATTAATTCTACTGAGTATTGGGTGGTTGATTCAGGAGCTACTAGCCACATATGTTTCAATAAGTCTGCATTTATTAACATGAAATCAGTAAAGAAAAATTTTGTCATCATGCCAAATCATTTGAGAATTGCTGTTGAGTTCATTGGAACAATGAAGATTGGGACTAATCTGATACTGGAAGATGTATATAGTTCAAATTCAATCTTATGTCAGTAAGTGCCTTAACCAGAAGTTCAAATATTGAGGTCAGGTTACTCACTAATTCCTGCTTGATTCAGGACCTATATAGCCAGAAGATGATTGGCAAGGCTAAAAGAATGGAAGGCTTGTACATCTTAAGTGATGATTCAGTTGATGTAAATAATGTTTCTCAGAATAATTCTCAGAATGCTTTCATTTTTGTTTCTTCGTTGTAAATAATGTGAATGAGCATGTTTGGCATCATAACTTCGGCACTTGTCTTTTCAAAAACTGAATCTAATGAAGGATCAATTACATATGTTTTGTGATAAACACAAAGATCCAAGATCAATGTTTTGTGATGTTTGTCCATTAGCCAAACAGAGAAGATTATCATTCCCCTCTAACAACCACATGTCACCTAATTCCTTTGATCTTATACATCGTGATACTTGGGGGCCTTATCATGTCCCCACACATTCTGGTTACAAATATTTTCTTACTCTCGTGGATGATTGTACACGTTTCACTTGGGTTTATCTAATGAAAAACAAATCAGATGCTAAATGTATCATTCCCATGTTTTTCAAAATAATTGAAACTCAGTTCCAAGTATTCATTAAACGTTTTAGATCTGATAATGCTCCTGAATTACAGTTTGCTGAATTCTTTAATTCAAAGGGGGTTATCCATCATTTTTCTTGTGTAGAGAGGCCTGAACAAAATTTAGTTGTCGAAAGAAAACATCAACATCTCCTTAATGTTGCTAGAGCATTATATTTTCAATCACAAATCCCCATTCAGTTCTGGGGAGAATGTATTCTCACTGCTACATTTCTCATAAACAGAACCCCTGCTTCAATCTTACAAAATAAATCTCTTTACTCCTTATTGTATAATTCCCCAGTCGACTATGCTTCCCTCAGAACTTTTAGATGCCTGTGTTTTGCTTCAACCTTGCTTTCTCAAAGATCAAAGTTTCACCCCAGGGTTAAAGCTTGCATCTTTGTTGGTTATCCACCAGGAATTAAAGGTTATAGATTATATGATATTGTGTCTAGAACCTTTTTAATTTCCAGGGATGTCATTTTCCATGAGCAAATTTTCCCTTTTCATTCCATTACTCACGAGTCCAATAAAGTAGATCCATTTCCTAACCTTGTTCTGCCAAAATCTCTTCCTGTCACATTCCCTTCTACTTCACCTGATTCATCACCCATTACAGTACAAAATGAATGTGAAAATGAATCACAAGAGTTGCAGCCTGATCCTACCCATACTGAAAGTAATTCCTTAGAACCTACTGCAGTTAGAAAGTCATCTAGAATGAGCGATCTCCTTCATACCTCAGAGATTATCACTGTAATCTGTTGACAAATTCAGAGCAAACTTCTGATACTTCTAGTCACCCCCTCTCAAAACGCATTTCCTACAAATCATTTTCAGCTGCTCATAATCATTTCCTTTTCTCTATCTCCTCAAACTGTGAGCCTCAATTCTATCACCAAGCTATGAAGTTTGGTCGTTGGAGGGACGCTAAAGATTCTGAACTGCAGGCTATGGAAATGAATAACACTTGGACCACTACAACCTTGCCCAAGGATAAGCACTCTATTGGCTGTAAATGGGTATACAAGATAAAATATAAATCAGATGGCAATATAGATCGAGACAAGGCTGGATTAGTTGCAAAAGGGTATACTCAACAAGAGGGATTGGACTTCATAGAGACATTCTCTCCTTTAGCTAAACTTGTAACTGTTAAAAGTTTTATTAGCCATTGCTTCAGCAAATAATTGGTATATCACATAGTTGGATGTCAATAATGCATTTCTCAATGATGATTTATTTGAGGAGATTTATATGGACCCGCCATTAGGCTATAACAAACATTCTGGAGCTGGTAAACAGGGAGAGAAATTGGTTTGCAGGCTTCGCAAATCGATTTATGGTTTGAAACAATCCTCAAGGCAATGGTTTTCAAAATTCTCAAATGCTCTTCTTCTTCGTGGTTTTCATCAGTCAAAGTCTGACTACTCTCTATTCACTAAAGGGTCTGGAAAGTCCTTTATGGCATTGCTTGTTTATGTGGATGACATTGTTATCACGGGGTGTGATCATCAGGCAATTGATTCCTTAAGGCATTTTTGCACAGTCAATTCAAGTTAAATGATCTTGGCCAGTTAAATTACTTCTTAGGATTGGAAATTGCTAGGTCACATAAAGGCATTTTCCTATCCCAACTACTTGAAGACACAGGTTTTCTGGGTTGTAAACCTACTGCATTACCTATGGATCCCAAGGTTCGTCTGAGTTCTTTTGAAGGAGAACCTCTTGCTGATGCATCAATGTACAGGTGTCTTGTTGGCCGCTTATTGTACTTGACTATTTCAAGGCCTGACATTACCTTTACAGTCCATAAGCTGAGCCAGTTTGTAACTCAGCCTAGGCAGCCACATTTGGATGCAACACATCATCTTTTGAGGTATATCAAATCCACCCCCAGGCCAAGGACTTTTATTCCCTATGAAATGTTTCTTTCAGTTAAAGGTTTTTGCGGATGCGGATTGGGGATCTTGTCTTGATCCCAGAAAATCAGCTACATGTTTTTGTCTGTTTCTTGGGGATTCCTTAATTGGAAAGTCAAGAAACAAACTACTATATCAAGGTCATCAGCTGAGGCGGAGTATCGTGCATTGGCATCTACAACAAGTGAACTGATTTGGCTTAATCAATTACTTCGTGATTTTCAGGTTTCAACATCTGATCCTGCTCTGATTTTCTGTGACAATCAGGTGGCTATTTATATAGCTTCTAATCATATAGTCCACGAACGCACCAAACACATAGAGATCAATTGTCATTTCACCCGAGACAAGGTAACTGATGGGTTTCTTAAGTTGCTACCTATTCGGTCACAGCATTAGTTAGCTGATGTTTTTACAAAAGCTTTGCCAGCTTCTCTTTTATCTCCATCGTTATCCAAGAGGGTTGTTGTCAACCTCCATTGTCCATCTTCAGGGGGAGTAACAGAATGCATGAGTTGGAGCTAGTTGAAGTTAATTGGAGCTGGAACGAGCTGGAGCAGAGTTGGAATTAGCTGGAGCAGTTGTATTAGAGAGTTGGAATTAGTTGGAGCAATTGTATTATTTTTGTTAGTTAATCCACATGTCTACATTGTATTGGTTTGTACAATTTCAGTTAGTTAGTCAGTTAGAATCTTTTCCTCTATTTATAGCACAATGAATTGTATTGTAAAATGATTTTTGATCAATAGAAAATAACATTTTTCCTCCATTTTTCTCTCTCTCTCGTCTCTTTCAATAGATAGTGTTAATGCTTAGTAGACAAGCAGATGAATGATATACTGACAACTGGGTTCTAGAATCAAGGGTTGCTCATAAGTGCGTTTTCAACATTTATTTTACCACATAACATGACTAATTGTTGATAAAAGTGTTTGAATATAGCTTAATTCTTCTTAATTTGGTTTTGTAGCACTATATTGATGGCTGTGGCGGAACTCAGGAGGAAAATACGAAAGAGGACCAAAACGGAAGAGAACGAAAACTTAGGGACCAAAATACAAATATTCGAAAGATAACCCCAAGCATGAATCGAGAATGTAAAAGAGCGAAGTGCTAATTCAAGGAGTACATTAGATGTTAGAAGAAGGAGAATGAAGAAAAGATGTAAAATGAGAGAAAATAATGTTCGATGACCAAATTGACAAAAGTGGAGGTTTTCCTCTACCATGCGGTCGCATGGGAGTGTGCATGGACTTCAAGTGGCTCAGTTTTATGAAACATGCGATCGCATGGCTCATAACCATGTGGCTGCATGGTTATTTTCCACGAAAATTCTGGTTACCTTTTTCTATTCAACCACTTTAGGAAACGAATCTTTGGATGAATATAAAAGCTTAAAACCATCAAAAAGAGGAGAAAAAGGCATTCCAACATAGAGGAAAACTCTAGAACACATATTGAAGGAGATCTAGAGGCAAAACTACAAGGAGAAACGCAAGATTTATGGGTTTTCAAGCATAATATTGATCCGGTGATATCTTTTCTTTAATTAATCATGTGTTTTATTATTTTCTCCATGCTAGGCTAGATATTTATGTACTAGGGGAATGATGAACCATGTGATGTAATCTTTTAATTCCTAATTTTATAATTTTCGACATTAAACACGTTTGAATTTGAATGATTTATATGGAATTATTTTTCTCCACAATTATGCGCGCAAATGATTGTGTGAATTTGATGGCATATTTCATGCATTCGAGAGAAGGGAAATAGGCTCGACAATGTATAAATCATCGTAGGGTCCGATAGGGAATAGAGATATACCGCTATGCCTTACGTGAATATCTAAGTGTTCACAGAAATTCATGCATTCTTGTATATTTGCATTCGCCATAGGGATATAGGCAGGTTGTATATAAGAGTAGGTTCAACATTACTCGAGAGAGATTGTTGGATAGAATATGAACATTAATTCTTCAAATTTCAACTGTGTTGTCAATTTGTAAAATTGGGATTAAAAGAGGTCATTGCATGGGGATTCTGATTCTAGTGCGACTTTCATTCATTGAATTTAATAACTCATTTTATTGCATTATTTTGTTTTTTAGTTCACTTAGTTTACTTGCAACCATTTTAGTAAATTAGTTTAGTCATAATTTTCACTACAACATAAACGCGATATTTTCTTGATTCGGTTAAGATTAAGGTAGAAAAATTGAACTAAACCAATCCATGTGAGAACGATATCTGGAACTCTAAATTCCACTTTATTACTTGTTACGAACTGTATACTTGCTGTGATTTTTATTCGAAATATATTTTCGTACAACAGTTGCCAACAAATATTTGTAATTTGGATGTCTGAATACGTGACCCATGGATGTACTTCCACCCAGTTTCCTCTTCATCCGTAAACTGTATGTTTATTTTGATTCTCTTCACCCAACAACAGAATTTGGATGCAATTTCATCTATCTATGAATAAATCTATCTGGAAAATAAAGATAGTGATAGTGATAGTGAGCATGATGTGATGATAAAATATAATTGTGACTAAAGACATACATTTTTATGTTCATTCATAACTTTGGAAGGTGAAATCCTTGATAGTGGGTTCTCTGTTCTCCATTGCTGAAGGGCTATGAAATTGATCATTCATGATTGGAATGGGATAGAAACTTTCTTATATCCTCGTAAATTACATGATTCATATTAACAACATCACTACTCCAATTAGGTGACCTTCTGGACTTTCCTCGACCTCGAGGCAACCACTCTTGTTTATCCAGTCTACGCTGTATTCACTCAAGCAAGAATAAAAGGGACTATTCGGGATGCTATCATGAAACTGAGCCGAAAGATCATCCTTTCCACAAAATTAACTTCTGTATCCACAAAGTTTTTCTTTCTATATAAAAAACATATTTCAAGTGTCAAAATCCTCAGAACATTTTGTTGGAAAATATATGGATTGGCAAATAGATTTTAATTTGAATTAATCTACTTAATTAGGTCGACATTTTAACATTAAATTTAAAACCTGCCTATGCCCTTGCTTCTGGAAAATATATGGATTGGCAAATAGATTTTTACTTGTGTATGTGAAATTAATCCCACATTGATTGGAAGTTGGGATTTGAAGAAGAGCCTTAAAAGGGATTACAATCCCACATTTGTTAGAAATAGAAAAATGGGAATATATGAGTAATATAAATAGTATCATCCCACATTAGAAAAACGAAAACAAATGTGGTAATGTGGGAAAACTTAAATAGTTATCCCACATAGGATATAAATGAATTTGTGGACCGATTTTATTTCTGTCAATTGCAATTTTTTGTTTACTTCTTCTAATTCAGTTAACTGTTAAACAAGTTCGTTCTTACACATTTGACTCTTGACTTCAAGAGAGGAGCTGTTAAGTATAAAACAATCAATCACCTAAGTCGCCAATTTCAGCTTGCAATAAATCAACCCAGAAGCAAATGATGCATTCTTGACATGCCCAACAGTGATGACTCCACTTTTGTTTTAGAAACATTAGAGTAAGAGGATAATGTTTTGATCCATTAGACTAATAGAATATATTGTATCATTCAACTATACAATTCAAGTTGGTATGAGGCTGTAATCAAGTTGTCTGTAAGATATATGCAAATGCATCATTAATTCTAGTAGAAATGGTTGCTCCTCCAGGCATTTCTTGTCCTTTTTCTTTTTTTCATAAGAAAAGGCATTAAGGTCAAAGCACCTGCAAAGCATTTTCGTATGTGAGTTTGAGCCCAAACAATCATCTCGTCAGTATGCGCATCGCCAAAAGCCTGTTTAATATAAGAACATTCTTCACAACATCAAGCTTTACCTTAATTGGTTATCCCAAGTTATAAGTTGTCTTTAATTAAGACTTATGACCAAATGGAATGATCCATAGGAAATGTGTTAGGTTTTGTTAGGTTTTTAATATAATCGGCAAATATGTGAACAGAAATTACTGAAATTAATGTGATGTAAAAGTCAAGGAGTAAGTTGAAATTTGTATAAGTTGAGTTGTATATGTTCTAGGATTCGAGTATGAAAAGAGGAGAAAAATGGTGTCGCAATTTCGCTAGACTTTTCCCTGACTTTGCTCGAGCTGTAGAAACAAAAACATTGTCGCTCGACTGCTCTAGCTCGAGCGACAGTATTATCTGGCCAAATTTTAATTCGCATTTTTAAGGCTTTTTATCCGACCCATTCAACCCTAAATCTACAATATAAATACCAGCACGCCTCTAAACGATTTTTTCTAAGGTTGAACATTGAGAGAACACATACTGCTTCATATCCACTTTATCAAATTCATCCATAGCTTTTAACCTTCGTAGTTCAATTTATTCTTGGCAGTGAAAACATCAAACCCACTTAATTCATATACCAAAGTGCTTACTTCCTAAACATCTGTCAGAATTCTGAAAATCAAGAGAATGTGATTAGAGTTCCATTTGTTGTTGGAGAACACGGATTTCTTCGTTGATCTATGCAAATAGACTCTCGGGGTAGCATAGTCGCCTTTTACGAGAATAGCCATATCTAAATCTATAATACTTGTTTGTTTTGCTTGGTTCACAATCTCATGGATAGGAAACTCAAGCGGCCTTCCGACCCAACTCGTTTCACTAAAAAAATTGAAGTGCATACTTCCGGAATACCATTTGAAGCAGAGGCCAGAAGCTGGTAAACTGGTAAGTGTGCCAGGTTTACATCTCAATAAAGTACCAAAAGCCACATGCATATATAATGAAAACAGAGATTATGAACAGAGATTTTTAGAGATAAAAAATAGTTCAAATTCCTTGTATGCGAAATACAATGGTTATATATGTACACATGGGAGAAAAAGGAAATGAAAATAATCCCAAATTAGAATGAAATATCAGCCTGCAAAATCAACCAGAGGCCAAAAAAAACCTTTTGGCAAATTACAGCTTTTTAATTTACACCGCACCAGTCAACTCTAACAGTAGTGTTCGGTAAAATATCACAAGTGTACGTGACTTTTGACAAGTAATAGATTTAACCATTTAGGAGTATCGTCCCATGAGGAATAAATTTCAATTCAAGTTTACTAGTTATGTATGGAATTCGAATTATGTAAACAAAATAGAAATTTTTATTTGATTTTATGCTAAACTATCTAAGAAAGCAGTAAAACATATTTTTGTATCAAATTATGGATAATTGTATTGAATTTAGATTCTGCCTATTGTCATCTATTTCAATTCTTAATTTGTAATTTAGTCTCATTCATGCATTTTTAACAATCGATAAAGTTAATGTGTTTAATTTTCTTTTTCAAAATAAATTAATTATATTCCAGCCATGACTCGAATCCATTCCTAGTCTGAATTCAAATGCATAGAATGTATTAAATTTTAGATTATTAATATAATACACGGTGATAAATGTTATTCCTAACATGTACTGTATATATGTTAATTTTGCCGTATTCTAAACTTATTGTGAATCTCCCAACACTACAACAAGCAACTAATTATCAAATTAGTGATCAAACAATTAAATAATGCAATGAGTATGCAAAATTAATCAACAAAAATAAGAAATAGACTAAACTACTAATCTTGAATTAAAAAATAAAAAATAAACAATAGGGTTCATTTTCATTTAATAAAAAAATGGATCTAGCATAGCATATTTTTAATAAATTATAAGAAAAATATTAGAAAAATATAACCTGGATCATAATAGAATGAAAAATATGTTGATATTCAATTTCAAGGTTGAATTTTTCAAAATCTCGATGTAATTGACTTCAATTCTTTGCTGGGTTTGATCGCATCTCACAAAATATAGCAATTGGTCCGTTGTTCTGGATGAATTTAATGATATTATTGTGTGTATAGAAGTAAGAGAGAGTTTTTCTAATGTGTCGCCCTTGTTTTGTATTTATAAGAGCCAAACAATAGGCCAAAATCACATCTAATTTGAGTTACAAAAGAGATTCAATCATAGAAGGAAAGTTGGCCCGTCAAATGGAAATTTACCCCTCACCCATTGCCATATGAGCGGCGTAGCTGCACCATAGAATTGAAATGCTCTCTGTTCAATTTTGATCAAGTTGGCGCATTCGCGCGAGCTTATTTCTCACCCGCACGTAGTTTATGAATTTTCGTCCCTGAGCAACCATTGGTATATTGGTCATAACTTTCTCTTCCAAGATTCGATTTAGGCAATTCAAAGTGTGTAGTGTTCATAGAAATCCTGCAAGTGTATGGTTTCGTTGTACAAGTAATAATCGTGATGAGAAAGTTTTCGTCATACAGGGAATGAAGTTCAAGAATATTGTATTTGATATATTTAAATTTGTGATTGTAACAAAACATGATTGGTTTATATCTAACTATGTTTTCTAATTATGAAAGCAATAAAAATTGGTTTTAAATCAAATGTGGATAAATGTTTTGAATTTCCGACTCCACTAATGAACTCTTAATTCCAATTCTCAACATGTGATAATTAATTAGATTCATGCAATTGTGACGATCTATAATTTCACTTTTATTTACTATTTTTTTAAAGATATAATAAACATATATTTACTATGAGACAATCTTATTCTTAGTCCGAATTCATATGACAAATGTGCATTGACGTTTAGTATTATCACACACGTCATAAATATTATTCCTAATATTGTCCGTGTGTTCCATAAACAATGTTCTACCTACCGTAAGTTTTTCAACCCTAAGAATAAACAACTTATTGTCATAATGATGTGTAAGCATTAAAATAATGTAATTATGCATATTTGTGGAATCACAATGCAAAAATTAAACTAAAAATACAAAGTCTCAAATTAAAAACTAAGAATCAAAGATTTTTGTCGCCCATCCAATACCAAGAAGTTTAGCCTAGCATATTAATGTAAGAATTACATAGAAAATAAAAGAAAGCCACCACCCGAATCTTTAAAATATGAAGAAAATCTAGAAATCTTCAATTAAAGCATTCAAATCCGGATCCGAGCGATGAATTCTCCGTGTAAATTCTCTCGGTTTTCTCTCAAAATTAGGGTAGGAGGCGTGGTACCTTGTTCTGGGCTGATCTTTGTGTTTTAAAACTTCCGCAAAATTGTTTCCATAAGAATTTGAGCTGAGTAAGGAAAATTGAAGAATCTGCTGGGAAAACCTTCTATGTGGCCACATAGAGGACAAAGGTGTGACCGCATAGAGCATTTCAAACCTCCATTTTGTGTTTCGAGAAGGGTAGATGTGACCTCATCCCAAGGAAGCCTATGTGGTTTCATAGGCTTATTTCAAGTTTCTAAATTGTATTTTAGTCCTCGAATGTTTTCATCATGTTTTCTCATTCCTTATTTCACCTCTTCTCGTTCCAATGCTTTCATTTCTTGTTCAATTGATTCCTGATATTTTTCTGATCTTGTTATCGAAGTTCGGCTCAACCTTTGATTATTTGCGTTTTGGTCTCCGAACTTCCAATCTTCTCCAATTTGGTCATTTTTCGCTCATTTTCTACAATTCTACCTATTCATCGATGTAAACCTAAAACAAGCAAAACACAATGAATTAATCTAATATTTTATATAATTTATCACTAAATACACGAGAAAAGCAACCCGAATATGTGTATAAAATACATTTATCACGTTGGAAAGATAATTCAAATGGATACAATTTTTCTAGTAAAAACTATCCAATTCGAACATTTGTTACCCGAAAAACGGGTCTCAATATGATGCTGAAAATTTGAAGTATAACTTATTCAGTTAAAAATTTATTTGTGCAAATATTTTAAATATATTTCACTCATTTGACCTCCAATTGCATCCAATTGATCATATATAATCTTTAATCATCATTTTTATGGTCTGAATCAACTATTGGATGTTTGAACTTTGGTCCCTAAACTTTAGACTTCTATAATTTTGCCATTTTTTCGTTCATTTATTCCAATTTCACCAATTTGCCTCGAGTTTTACCTAACAAACAAAATTAATATCTAATTAAGTCATAAGTTATCAAAATTAATTACAATTTATCTCATTTAACGGGCCAAATAAGTGTAAAAAATCACTCTCAAACTTGAACGATTATTTGTTCTCAAACAAAATAAACTTTGACTTGAATAAAAGTCTTTTTTAATATAAATGATTTGGATAATTTTCCTTTGGTCTCGAGATTTTAATTTATGTATTAAAACTATGAACTACTCAAAATCACATTGCTAAAATTAATTTCTACCCATTCAATCTCAAATCAACATGTGTGTGTGTGTGAAAATTCATGTCGAGCATCATAAATTCATAAAGTGATTCTAGTCCCAATCCTCAATGGTTAAATATTTCCTTTCGTCTCTTGTAAGATTCACACCCCAGAATAGTTATTTTTAATAATTTCCTCAATGTATGATCTAAAGTTGAATTTTTTATGCTAATCTCCATCCTCTCTAATTTGGTTAGATTTCACTAATTGCTGCTCAACACATCAATCAATATGGATTCTCCTTATATTTAATTACTTCAATCTCCAAAAATCAACTAGGCTAATAACCATTTGCCAAAGGTCCCTCTAAAACAAGTGTTTGGGGGCTTAATTAAGGCATCTAATAATTTTTTTTGTTTTATGCACCTATTTTTTCTCTTTCTCTTTTTTTTATTATTATTATTTTATGTGTAGACGTCTCTCTATTAAACTTTCTAATTGACTCTTGTAGCGAGCTTTCATCGATAACTCTCAAATTAGATGACTATAGAGGCACCAGATTTTAGATACCCTTGCAGGTTTAATCACTCAAATCATAAATACTACAAATAGAAGATTCACAATGAGATACTTTTTTTCTTTTTTCATGCAATGATTAGTGTAATGCCTCTTATTAAACACTAATTCTCAATAATCAACTTTTAATTTAAGATTTTTACCTAATTTTCTTCTTATTGGCCTTAGATAATCCACACAAAATTTAGAACACATTGAATCCACATTTATCTCAATGTATCCATACAAATAGCTCAATCACCAAAAAACTATCATAGAATTGGTTAAAGGATGTATAATTTAGTAGTTATTTGGATTTAGCATCTAAGGTCCACTAATTAAATTTTTTTTTCAACCTATTCAAAATTTATATCAAAATATTCTTTCATAATGCAAAACATAAATTTGTGCATAAAAAATCAAGTTGATGTCAAGTTACATGTTAGGGTTGATTTATGATTGCGTTGCACTCTTTAGTCGATGCTACCGTTTCATCTTGTGACAACTTTCTCTTCTGGTCATTTGTAGAATGGTTTCAATGAAAGGAATCTTGATTTCAAGTTGTCTGAGGGCATCCAGAAACTTCTTGAATTATTTCTTCAACTTATTATTCTGCAACCTTTGAGGGAATGGGATCGTAGGAGTATGTTTATTGACATGAACGATTGTATTAACATGTGAACTGTCTGACTGTTCTTCTTGTGCACCATTTACTGATTCTTTAGGTTGAATCACTTGTTCCTCACCTGCGGTAGGTACCTTATTCTCCTCAATCCCTTTTCTCTTCACACTGATTTCCGACAGCTGAACTCCACTTCTTGTTATGATAGCCTAAACATGTTCCTCTTTAGGTTGTTTCCATAGCCTTTGAGAGAATGGAATATGTGGAATAGAAGCTCAAACAAGGGCATCAAACTTAATTGATGGTGTCTTTATAATTGCATAATGCACAACTTCAACTGCTAATACATGTTCTCGTGGGTTCTTTTCTATGTCGCTTAGCAAGGCACCATGTGCTCTATTGGCCAATACATCTGTTAACTGTCCCCATCCGATTATCCAAATATTAGATAGAGGCTTGCTGGTTCTGGATTGCAATCTTAGTCTTGGTAATGTATTTAGCAAGTATATCCTCAAAAGATGACCTATTCTCCTATTGTTATTGAAATTCTTGTGGGTTGCCCTGAATTTGATATCCACGTCCCTAAATTAGCTAATGAGAAGTTAGGATGCTTTCTTGAACTTGGATTATAGGTATTGGAGTGAGGATTGTTCTGCTGCCTTTGAAAGTATTGTGCATAACTAACCTCCTCAGGCTGATAAACATGCATGAAAGCTAAAGGACAGCTAACAGTTATATGATCTATCCCACAACTCTCGTAGACTGGTACGGTTGGTGCACCATGCTCACATTTTGAGTTAATTTGTCCAATTTCATTATTAATACTTCCAATTGGGCCGTCAATGGCGTAATTGCATCAATGTTGTGAAAGCCTGCTATTTTTCTCAAAATTTCCCTTTTCTGTTGGCTACATAGGCTGATTTTTTACAATTCTTTCGAAAAGATCTAAGGCATTGTCTAAAAGTATATCCAAGATTGATCTCATGCTGAAGCATTGACCTGTTACAGAATTCAGGATGTCGGCTGCATAGAAGATGTAGACCTTAGCTCTTTTAGAAATGTTCAGGTTGGGGCACTTTCTAAAGCAATCCTTAAATCTTCCGCATGCTTCACATAGTTTTCAATCTCCTTTTCATTGAATGTATTAGCTTCATTTCCAATCTGATGGACATGAGAAGGCGGAAAGAATTTCAAGGTATTGTCTAGCCATGTCATTCCAAGAAATGATGCTTCCAGAAAGTAGTGAGTGTAATCATTCTTGTGCGCCTTCCTTTAAAGTATAAGGAAATAGGCATAGTCGAAAAGTGTCGCTGACATGCCTTTGTGACTGATCACATCACAAAGAATGAAGAAAGATTGAATATGTTCATGAGAATTTTAAATTGATGTTCCAGAGAACATGATATTTTGATTATTTTGAAATAAGTTGATGACATCAGGTTTAATATAGAAGTTGGCATGCCAAAAGGTAATAGTCTATTGCACAAGAAAAGGTATGAGATTTAAATAATCCCTAAGAGCTTCTCCATTGTTGGCAACTGCTTTTGGTGGATCTGGTGGTAATTGAATTGGATTTTGATTTTCTATCATTTTTCTTGATTCTCTTTGTTCTTTTCTTCATTGTATAAAAGCTCTTTTGATATCAGGATCCAGTGGTAGGAGCTCAATTTTTTCGAAATTTTGCATAGACTGCTAAAAAAATAGACGTGTAATTAATAGACTAAAACAAAATAAAAGAAAATCTAAATTCTATATAAATTAATGAACTCAAATTAAATACTTTATTCCTGACAATGGCGCCAAAACTTGTTCGGTAAAATCCCACAAATGTACGGGACCATTGGCAAGTTATATATTTAGTGAGTTAAAAGTATCACTCCACAGAGAATAAATTTCAATTCAAATATTCTAGTTATGTATGGAATTCGAATTATGTAAACAAAAAATGAATTTTTATTTGATTTTATGCTAAATTATCTAAAAAAGAGGCAAAAAAAAAAGATATANCAATTTAAGTTTACTAACTTTTTATGGAATTCGAATTGTGTAAACAAAAGAGAGTTTTATTTTGTTTTATGCTAAATTAATCTAAGAAAGCCGTAAAAGGTGTTTTTTTATCAAATTAAGGATGATTGTATTGGATTTAGATTCGGTCTATTTTCATCTATTTCAATTCTTAATTTGTAATCTAGTCTTATTCATTTGTTCTTGACAATCAATAAAGCTAAAGTAATTAACTTTCTTTTCCAGGAAAAATTATTATATTCTAGTCACGACCGAATCTATTCCTAGTCTGAACTCGAATTAATACAATGAATTAAATTTTTGATTGTCTGTATAATTGCACAAGTGATAAACGTTATTCCTAACATCTATTGAACATATGTTAATTTTTACGCGTTCCAAATTTATTGTGAGTCTCTCAACACTACAAAAAATAATTAATTATCTAATTGGTGATTAAGCAATTAAATAATGCAATGGGTATACAAAATTATTCAAGAAAAAAAAATAAACTAAACTATCAAATACACAAAATGAACCTAGCCTAGCATGTTTTTAATAATTACAAGAAGAATAATAGCAAAATATATCTCGGATCATGATAGAATGAAAAGATGTCTATCTTCAATTCTAAGGTTGATTTCTTCAAAATCTAGATGTAATTGGCTTCAATTCTTTTCTAGGGTTTGATCTCCTCCTTCAAAATATTGCAATTGGCTCCTTGTTCTTGATGAATTTAATGATATTATTCTGTATATAGAGGCAAGAGAGAGTTTTTCCAATATGTAGCCCTTGTTTTATATTTATAAGAGCTAGAAAATAAGCTAAAATCACGTCGAATTTGAGTTCCAAAAGAGACTCAATCATAGAAGGAAAATTGGCCCGTCAGATGAAAATTTGCCCCCTATCCCCACGATGTGAACTAGTGCGGCCGTGCTGTAGAACTGAAACGCTCTCTATTCAATTTCGTGCGCCAACTTATTTCTCACCCGTATAGTTTGCTTGTTTTTGTCTCTAATCAGTATTCAATAATTTAATAATAAATTTCTCTCTAGATATAAAATTGAGGTGATTCAAAGTGTATTGGAAAGATAACTTAAGGATACAATTTTCTAGAAAGTTTCCAATTTGAATGTTTACTAATCAAAATATGGGTCTCAATATGATGCTGAAAATCTAGTGCATAATTTTTTCGATTGGAAATTGATTTGTTAAAGTACTTTAACTATATTTTACTTATTTGATCTCTACTTGCATCCAATTGATCATATATTATCTTCAATCATCATTTTATGATCCGAATTAACTATTGGATGTTTGCACTTTGATCCCCAAATTTTGAATTTCTTTCGTTTTCCCCCTTTTTATTTATTTCTTTCAATTCCACCATTTTCCCTCGATTTTTACCTAACCAAAATAAATAAATAAATAACTAACATCTAATTATGCCATAAGTCATCAAAATTAATTATGATTTTTCTCATTAACGGCTCAAATAAGTGTATCAAGTAGCATGCCACCTATAGATATAATGAATGATGTACAGACAGTTCTACTAAGCAATGTATCTATGTTTGAAACGTATTGTCTCGTGTCGGATCTCAACACAACATAGATACTAGAAGACATGTATCCAACAAGCCATGGGACATTGTCCCATTTTTTACTTATTTTTAAAACTATCGGCATTTAAGGGATGCTTTAAAGATAACCTAAGAGCAAATGTGTGACATGTCATGTATCATGTCTCTATAAAAACCTATAAAATAAAAATATATTGTATGAATTTAAATTATAAAGAATAAATTAATGAAAAGATGTTGGTTGACCATGCTAAAATGTTATATGAAATTGGATGATCATCATGAAACGTTATATAAAATTGAGTGATCATGATAAAATCAAATCAAATTTGATGGATATATGACACTAAATATAAAGTTTGGTGGTCATTGATGAATTTAACTCCCGAGAAAAAACAAGAATATTGCCATTTTCTTTATGTCAAAACTGATAGAAACAATAAATGATTTAAATTACCTTTAAGTTTAAAAAATGGTTAAGAATAATTTTCTTAATGCAAATTGAGATTCCAATTTATTTGAAACATGTCATAATTAACTCCTGAATATGGGGTTAAAAAGTTGTTTAGTCCCTAAACTTTTTAATTGGTAGCAAATGTTCACTGAACTTTAAAAAAAATAAAAAATAAATTAGTCACCAATGTTATTTTTGTATTTTTATATTTTTTGTTCATTCCATCTATTCAAAACATGGCAAATAGATATTTCATCCACCTCGGTACAAAGAGGGGAAAAAAAAAAAAGAAGAAGAAGAAGAAAGGGAGAAAAGGAAAAAAAAATGAAAATTAACGAACATATCGAGCATGATGATTTTGATTAGATGATTTTTTGTTTGGAAAGGCAACTCCTTCTAAATAGACGTCATTTTAAGACAATTATGTTTCCAACCTCATTAAACGAAGATTACTCGATTGAGAAATATTTTCTTGATAAGACAAATACAGAATGTATTAGTTATAAATAACTTTCTTTTGATTTGAAAGTCGGGAAAAAATAACTTATTTAACATGTTTAGAAATAAAAAAGTTACTTAAAAATACTCAACTTATTTATAAGCTTAGCCAAACACGGTCTTATAATTAAACTATTCTCCCATTTATTTCCCTTTTTTGATGTTGGAGGCCATATTTTTTCCTCAACTACATTCCTACTAACACTCTCATTAACATGTTCTTGAATGGCGCCAAATCTCTACACCTATTCTTCAACGGTCAATTCTTCCGTACCTTCCCGGTTCAGTTCCTTTATTTCAAAGCCCCCTGAACCGGCGTCTCTTTTTTTGAAACCAATTCCATCATTCATCCTGCCATTGTGATGATCATAATCTGAGTTTCTTCTTCATTTTTTTTGTTAGAAATTGAAATTAAAAAACTGGGTTTTGATTAGATATGATTTTCTTACTAGATTATATATAAAATATAGATACAAAGACAAATGGTGGGAGGAGGAGTACCGAAACATTCAAGGGAGCTTGATCGGACACCAACTTGGGCAGTTGCATTAGTTTCTGCAATAATCATTATTATTTCTATAATATTAGAAAAGACTCTTCATAGAGTTGGAGAGGTAATTCTGAATCATTTTCTATTTTCCTTTATTTCTCCTTATCTGTTAATATTAAAAAAATGTAGCCCTTTCGATGTAAAATGAATTTTTTTTTTTTTTTTTAACAAGAAATTTATTTTCTAATTGATTTTTTAGGGGAAAGTGTGGATTGGAATATTGGATCGGTAAAAATCAAGAAACATTAATGAGAATAAGTGTGTTCAATCCATTGAGGCTATAGTATTTAGAATTAATGATGAAAAAAATCCAAGCCTTAGGTATAGGTAATGATAATGTTGATTCATTTTTTTTTTTCATTGCCATATTTTATTTATGATGCTGGATGAAGGAGGGTTGCAATTTTTAGGCTCTCTAACGCTTAGCTTCTGGACAAGACGGTTCAACAAAAATAAGGCCATTTTACAATACATTTCCAGTTTGGTGTATTCTATTGGCAATTTGGCTGTAGTGCGTTGAATTTGTACAATTTCTGCCGTGGCCTACTGTTTGCATTTTTTTTTTCCAGACATTTGAAAAAAGGAAGAAGAAAGCATTGGTTGAAGCCCTTGAGAAAATAAAAGGGGGTAAGAGCTTTAAAATAATTTCTAGCAAAAATCGTCCTTGCCGGGTTATTACACTGATAGCATGTTTGGTAGTGAGTATTGGACAATGCAACATTATCAAAGAAAAAAAGCGATAAATTCTTGTTAATTTCATTACTGTCCCGTACTACTTACTACGTACCAAAAAATGCATGTTCTCTACATTTGCTTTTACATTTACTGATTCACCTTTCTCTTCTCGACGTACGGTTTCAGAGCTTATGGTTCTAGGCTTCATTTCCCTACTTTTGACATTTGGGCAGAACTACATTGCCCAAGTCTGTATTTCCAAACATCTCCAAGACACCATGTTGCCATGCCCCAAGCCTGGACATTCTAAAGAACCACCTGCACATAAGAGCGAGTCTCATAGAAGGCTCTTATGGTATGAGCATAGAATTTTGGCAGCAGATAGTTCAGCCAAAGAATGCAAGAAAGTAAGAATTCATTAATTAGCCAAAGTCAAATTTAATATTTTACCTGCTGGGATGCTGCAAAAAAGTGCTTTTTTGGCTGTATATGTGCAGGTGGGGTTACTTTGTTGATTTAGTGCTTTTGCCCTTTTTGTTCGAATGAAAACTTTTCTTCTTGACTGCAATTCGACCTATTATAGGGGTATATTGGGTATCCGTACATGTAAGATGCACTCTAATAATCCTATTATATGAAGGATTTACTAGGAGGCCATTTTGTTAAATATATAGAGACTAATAGGCAAGAGATCACCAGGGTAATTCTTCTTCTTTGTTATAGTTGGAAATTAACAACAGTGAGTCAGTGAGTGGACATAGCCCTCACAGTAATGACATCAATCTGCGTTTTCGATCATGTGTGTTTTTTTATTTCATTTTGCTTAATAAAGCTCTCGTGACAGGATTATGTCTAAACCCCAAATATATTTGTATGTAAGTTTTTAATATTTTTGGGCAAATGGCTCAGCATTAGCGAAACACTGTATATTTCTTGATCATTTTATCATTTTAAACAAGTGTGTTTTTTAATGTAATAGGGATATATGCCACTTATATCTATCAATGGACTGCATCAGCTACATATCTTCATATTCTTTTTGGCCATATTCCATGTCATTTATAGTGCAATAACAATGATGCTGGGAAGATTGAAGGTAATATTTATTCAAGTACTTCCTAATATCCTCGAAAGGTTTCAATTATTGGTCATGATTTCTTGCCTAATCTTGAGGCAGCTTTCTCTTGTAGTCCATTACTCTGGCCTAATTTGTATTCTGGTTTCTTTTGTCTGAAAAATTGGTGCAGATTCGTGGATGGAAAAGATGGGAAATAGAGTTTGCTAGTGACTATGAAATATCCAACGATATTTTCTCCTGAGAATTTAAAAAATTAAGATTTTTGTTTTAAAAATGCATTTCCTTGTTCGTGCTTGTGCTATGGTGTGTGTGTGTGTGTGTGTTTTTTTTTTTTTAATGTTGTTTATACACTGTGTTTCTATACCATGCAGATCCTTCTAGATTCAGGCTTACACATCAGACATCATTCGTGAAAGACCATACCAGTTTCTGGATGAGAACCCCCGTTCTGTTCTACACTGTAAGAATAACAATGACTAATTTTTTGGTATTTGATTGATTACAAAATAAACATGAAACAGGGAATTCTTTTTAATATCATTATCACAGATTTCATGAACTGGTATGCTAATGCAATTTAATTTGTCCAAGTTTGAAGATTTAACTAAACTCAACTATTTGAGGTTTGCTTTTTTCGGCAATTCTTTAGGTCTGTTACTAGAGCTGACTACTTGGCAATGCGACATGGATTCATCTCAGTATATTCTTCAAAAGAAATCTTCGTTTAATGTTAGACATTTTATCCATAATATTTTTGGTTCCCATTGAATGTGAAATCTTTATAGGTTCATTTAGCCCCAGGAAGTAAGTTCGATTTTCAGAAATACATCAAAAGATCATTGGAAGAAGACTTTAAAGTTGTTGTAGGAATAACATATGACTTGTTTCCTCTTTATTCTTGTTATCTCCTAATGAATAAGAATATAATGCACCAATTATTACTTGTCTGTGATGCTTCTTTCAGTCCAATGCTATGGTTATCTGCAGTGGTCTATCTGCTTCTCAATGTTTCGGGATGGCAAACTATGTTTTGGCTGTCAATAATGCCCCTAATCGTAAACGTTTTTTGTTATAATATTATTTCTGTCCTTTCGTTTGGTTCGACTAGATTGAAAAACTAACTACTGGATTGGTTAAAGATGATGTTAGCAGTAGGTTCAAAGCTCCAAGCAATCATAACTCAAATGGCTGTTGAAATCCAAGAAAGACTTGCCGTAGTTCAAGGCATACCTCTTGTCCAAGTCTCTGACAGACATTTTTGGTTTAGCTGGCCTAAATTAGTTCTTCATCTTATCCATTTTACGCTCTTTCAGGTTGAATAACTACCTTTTCACTTTCCAATTCATATTTGCACCATTCTTCAGTTTCTGCGAGTGATTGATATTTTTACCGTTTGGCACTATATGTTCTTATCATGTTCACTAAGTGGACAGGCCTGGAAGGTATGACGATACAAAATTTAGCCTCTTTTTCTTCCTAGTGGTTTTTTGTACCGTCAAATTAACTTTGCCAAACTTACAAATATGTCTCATGGACATGCTATCAAAATATTTCATGTATTTAAGTATGAGAATATTTTCTATTTTAAAATGCTTTTATTTTTGTAGTGCCACTTTCAAGTGCAAATATTCTGATTGATTCTGTTTTTTCCTCTTATCTGTGTCCAGAATGCATTTGATATAACATATTTCATTTGGATATCGGTAAGAAATCTCTTTTCCCCATTTCCTTTATGTCTACTAGGCATAGGGTACTCAGGGTGTGAAATACTTATTTCATGTTACAGTATGAATTCGGGCTGCACTCTTGCTTTCATGAAAACATATATTTTGCCATACTCAGAGTTGGTCTTGGGTAATGTCTCGAATTGATTTTATCGTCAATCCATATTCTGTAGGATGTTCACGACCTGTTGAAAGGGGAAAAGAAATAGAGAAAATTTTATGTGAATAATCCTTATCAGAAGAACGGGATTCTTGAATTTGTATCAGCAATTGTGGAAGAAGATATGAACGTTTTTGAATAACGTCATTCTCATTTGATTAATTTGCAGGCTAGGAGTACAATTTTTATGCAGTTATATTACACTTCCACTTTATGCACTCGTGACACAGGTAATTTTCCATCACGGTTCATTTACAAGCAATTATTTAGCCCTTGTTTGGGCTCCATTTGAATGAAGTTTTGGAATAAAATGTACTTCGGAATAATAACTTTTTGAGATTGTATGGTTAAAAAGTAAGGAAAAGTTTTGAATGCACGTGTAATAATATTTTATTGAAAAATGTGTGATTAAAAATGAAGAAAGAGAAAAATATATTAAATTAAAATGGAGCCCAAATAGGGACTTAGGTCACTCGACAGAATTGTGTTCTCAATTTTTGGTAAGTGTGGTGCGTTTTCAGATGGGATCAAACATGAAAAAGACTATTTTTGATGAACAAACTTCCAAGGCATTAATGAAGTGGCATAAGCATGCAAAGAAGAAGAACACTGAGCGCCCTCCTACACAGACATTAGGAGGGAGCCTGAGAGATGGTGGGGATGCCCCTCGATCAAGTATTGAGATGT
>CAIGRB010145301.1:66196-77359 GCA_903798255.1 Fraxinus quadrangulata
AAAAAGTACAAAAAGCACACGCGTGTGATACATTCCTCCAACACGTCTCTTTTTAATTAAAAATTTCTTCACACCCCCTAAAATGTTTCTTAATACAAACTCGTACCGTCAATAAAATTAAGCCTCTATTTGATAGGGATTAAAATTAATTTTTTAATAAATTTTGATAAAAATAGATGAAATATGTAATTAAAATTAATTGTTAACTTTAAATTAAGTTTCAATCAACTTTTTTACTTGTACCAAACAAGAGCTAAATATTAATACAAGAGTCATGCTTGTTGTACAAAAGAATTTGCTCACTTAGTTGACAGAATGTCATGAACAAAGTGGGCACAATCACATGTACAAATGGAAAAATCCTTAATACAACACTTTGATAAAGGATCTGAATACATGTATATAAGGGATTATATAATGCCACATAATACTCTATTATTTATCAGTTTAAAACACAATTAAATTTTTTATCCAATTAATTTCCTTCACATTATCTTTTGTACTTTTTTATGTACCATTTTTATGTAAAGTGGCATAATCCTTCGATAAATAATTGCCATAATTTGCTCCAATTTTGTCATATCTGTAACTATGCTTTCAATCCATAGAAAACTTGGCGGCTTTCATTTTCAAATCATTTTTAATGCTCTGTAAAAGCTTTAAAATCTCACAGGCATCCAACAAATCTCTTAAGGTGTCTTCATATTTTCTTTCTACTTTTTCCATTGAATCTACTCTCTCTTAAAAGAGGCAATTCATTCACGTCACAATCATTTTCACACACTGTTCATCAAACTGGTTCTTCTACCGTGCATATTTTGGATTATATCAGGGCATGAATGAAACCCGTTCTCCTCTCTTGACCACCAAAGAAAATCCTAAGAATTCTCAGATCTGGAAACCCGACGTGTCGAAGGAGAGATCCGCCTCAAGTACACCCATCTGTCCTAACGCCCCAGCCACTGCCTTCGTCCTCCTCCGCTGTGGTTTTCCGAGAGATCCACCTCAAGCACGTCCTTCTGTCCTAATGCCCCAGCCACTGCTTTCGTTCTCCTCCACCGTGGTTTTTCAGTCAGAAAACCAATTATAACGGGAAATATGAAAATCTAAGGTCTTTTTGAAGTAACGAAGAATGACTTTTGTGAACCAAAATTGTTCGTAATAAATACACGAACTAACCAATTTCTTTGTTATAACTTCTTCTCAAAGATATAACCAAAGAGACACAGTAAATATGCTTAGAATTTGAGATTCATACAGGTCAATACCTTAAAGGTCTTTTGTTTTATCCTCGTAACATAACTGTCTTAAAGCCCCTAAATAGTACAAAATCCCATCATTAATTATAATAAATACCAAATGTGGAACTATCTCACAAGAGTTGAGCCTTTTTTTTTTTTTTTTTATACCCAGGTATCCCAACTTACGTCGAACTATGTCCTGAACCACCCATCACCGGCCCCTTAATAATGGACGGAGGTAAATCGCGGTATATGCCCAAACAGGTGCATTCTTTATACTCTTGGCCCCAATGGAGCCTTCCTCCATGAATATTACATCACCAAACTGCTCCACCCACAAATGAGTATTACAGCACTCAGCTGCTCCATCCAGAATTCGAACTCCCCACCCTGGGGTTATAAGCCCAGCAATGCCCATCCTTTGCCAATTTAGATGTGCCCCGGAAGGCAGAGTTGAGCCATTTTGTCAAATGATTTTGGACACCTATTTGACAAATACAGTGTTGACAGCAAATGATTAGATGCAAAAACTGACATAATGACATGACATGGCATGATATTATGTCAAGGAAGTGGGCAACTTTTTTCTGGCAATGTAGCATTTCTCATCTCACAAATTCAAATTTTCAATTATATACCATTATGACGTGTGCACATTTATGATGTTCCATGTCTAGTAAAATAAAAATTGTCTCTTATTTTTCGTTTAAAAGATTTATTTTAAGCATTGGTAGTGACCTTACTAAAAAGATCGTACTTCACAATTTATTGACTAGGTCATCAAACCTAAATTTGTGCCATCTCATTCCACCACTATGGCACCATTTGAGTTTAGAGTTGTGGTCCCATTAATATGTTGAAACTTTACTCCATCAGCTGTATTTGAAAATAGCAAGATGTTACAAAGTAGCCACATTTGATATTACATCTTGCTATTCACGAGTAAAAGTTAGTATAGTGACAAGTCAACATTTTATTAAGGAATAGTAAAATACGAACTGCAAACCTCAACCCTTCTTGATGACATCTATACCATTTGAGCAATGCAATGTAGCGTAACTGACCTAGGTGGCGATTAAGTAGAATCAATTTTTACATTTAGAAGTGACCTACATATTATAATTTAAATTATTTTATCAACCAATAATTCATAAGCACCAGTTGCTGCACAACCATCCTCTATTTTTGTCTTACTCAGCCATCCAACTAAGCTTCTAAATAAGGCATAAATGAAACGATAATGTTATTCATAATCAGCGACTACACTAATAATCATACGCGACATAATTTTAATAATTAAAAGAAAATAAAATCTCTCCTCTCAAATGATAAACAAACTTCCTCCCCCAAAATCTTCCCTAGACTCAGATAGCCACAGATCACCCGCTGTCGGCTTCGTCTAGAGGTGGTATTTTCCGTCATTTGGGAGGAGAGATTTTATTCATTTTATTAATTATTAAAATTATGCCGTGTATGATGACTACTGTAGTTATTGATTATGAATAACATTATTCTAAATGAAACTGGAAGTGGAATACAAGCTTGTGAAACAAGTCTTGAAAATCTAAAAGATTAAAGAACATCTTTTGTTTGTTTGTTAGATGATTTTCATGTGTATGATCGAAGCTTAGCGGGAGCACGAGTCAATTTCTAGTATATTAAGTTTAGTTACATTGAACTATGATGCTTATTTGTATTCATATTAAGAAATATTTATGGGACCTACGTCTTTCATGACCAAACACAAAGGTACTACCTGATGAATTCATCAAAAGATTGAGAAATACGGAGATATGAGGAATTAAACAAACATAGAGATGGTTAAATTAGTCAAACCAAAAATCAAAATTTAAATTTATGAATGAATAAGCACACATGTTAATGATCAGCTAGCTTCAAGTGCAATTACATATACCCCAAAAAAAGGTAAGTAGAAGCCATGGTCAAAGAATTTCATAATCTACAAGACAAACTTGGTTTCCTTGTAAATGTTACCACTTTATTGACTTCTACATAGATAACGGAGGAAGCATCATTCGCTTCTTCTTCCGGGACAGTCTGTCTTGTTTAGTAATTTTCGTGCATAAGAGTAATAGCAACGTAATACATAACAAAATAATAGCAAGCTTCAAATGCCTAAAATATAAGGATATGGCGGAGAAAACAAGGAATGCTAACATGAAAAGTTCCCATACAATAAATATTGCAACGCCCACCCTGCATCCACAAAGAGAAAAAACTATAAAACATCACAGAGCATATAAAAAGTGACAATTTATTTAAGATGTATAAAATCAAGCATGGATGATAAGCTCAACAGAAAATAGTGGTTAGGGGAGGGAAAAGAACATAATCTCAGGAGGCAATGACACGCTTAAGAACTAGAATTTGTATCAAGATAATTTTTGAAAAGAAATAGCCATTCTCATCAAATGAATAGGCAAAATATAAATGGTACATGGAAAATTCAAATGCAAGGCGTAAACAAATTCCTGAATTTAAGTCAAGAACTTAGGAAAAAAAAAAGAATTATTATATCATATTATTAGAAACTGATTCCATATCCAAATACAATTCGTCTCCTTAAAAATATGATCTCTTATGGACCCTTAATAGAAAACATTACAAAAGCATGATCCTTCGTTCGCATATTTATGATAGTTTTGATCTCAGTCTTGAAATTGGAACCTAGATCTCACTCGTTGAACCTAGTGCCTAACCATGTTCCATACTTGTAATGGTTATGTCAAGAGAAACAGGCATAAATAGATGTAGATGTAGGCAATATGTCGTGTGACCACTAGTCGGTCCTATTTATAAGACTTTAGAAAGTTCTTAATCGAGAGTCATGAGAGGAACACAAGAAACGGGATGGATAATTACATGACCAATCATAGTCTAATGTACCTCCGATTTTCGCTGGCGACTCCCCAGTAAGGTTTCTTCGCTATACTATTACTGCTTTTCTATTAAGTTCTACTCATTTCCATCCACACTTGTTTTTGAATTATGTTCAATGTGTTATCCACATTATCGTACTAACGTTTATAGTATAATGATTCAGAGAGAGAAAATATGAAAACGATATTCTACATTGCATTGTAAAACGTCTTTTTATAGTTGTTGACATACAAAAATGAGGCCCAATTAAATGGTTCAAATAATGAAGCCCGGTTAGGAAATTCAAATGATATGTCCAAACGAGACCATGTAAAAATCCAAGTAGCGGAGACCCATCATCGCTCAAGTCCACCAGTGTTAGTATCACCTATCCAAGCCAATGAAGGTCTATGTATCGGCGAACAAGAATCAATATGCCCCCAAAAGGCAGTTACAAATCAAGCGTTGGTTAACTTTTTGACCAATCATCCATGCCTTTACTTGCCTAAAGAAATTGAATTGGAAATTGATTCATTTGAATTAAAACCTTGGGTTTTATATTTTGACGGATCAAAAAGTTCCAGAGGTGTAGGGGTAAGAATAGTTTTAATAAATCCACTAGGGATTTGTTATAAGTTTGCTTTCACTTTGGATAGAATGTGTACCAATAATCAAGCTGAACACGAAGCATTGATCGTAGGTTTAGAGCTGTTAATAGAGTTGGGAATAAAGAATGTAATTGTTAAGGGCGATTCCCAATTAGAAATTTACCAATTGATTGGTGATTTTAAATGCCAAAGTGATTCTGTCATAAGTCAATACGAAATCGTCCAAAAATTATTGGAAGAATTTGATCAAGTGGAGTTTCAATACGTTAACAAAATGTACAATGATTTAACAAACGAATTAACCTAAATGGCTTCGGGTTATTCGAAGGTGCTAAATTTGGAATCCACTTGTAAATATGGAGTAATATTGCCTGTAGTACAACGGAGGACGATAATGAATGATATTCATTGTATACAAATGGAAATACAATAGATTGGGCAGAAATAAAAAGATTCTTGAAAGAACCTAACAAAGACAGTAATAGGAAAATGAAGTTACGCTCATTAAATTATATATTGATAGATCAGGAGCTGTTCAAGAAACACTCAGATGGTGTGTTATAGAAATTTCTGAGTTCGCAAGAGGCCAAAACAATCATGACTGAAGTACATGAAGGAATATGTGGAGCCCATCAGGCTAGCCAGAGAATGAGGTAGTTAATTGTTAGGAGTGGATACTTTTGGCCTAAAACGGAAAAATCGTGCGTTCAGTACACAAAAAGTTGTTTAGCATGCCAAAGTATGGTCAAATACAAAGAGTGCTAACAAGAGAAATGACACCCATTATTAAACATTGTCCAAGCAACATACGTTTATAATAGTTGCAACAAATTTCTTCACTAAATGGGTAGAAGCAATATCTTTAAAGGAGATTTCTCAGAAAAATATTATAGATTTTATTCGTGACCACATTATTTATAGATTTGGGATACCACAAACTCTAATGATGGATCACAGAACTTCTTTAAATGGAGATCAAGTGAAAGAATTCTTGAGCGAGTCTGAACTTAAGTTAGTAAACTCCACACCTTATTACCCTCAATCTAATGGACGGACGGAATCTTCTAAAAAGATTCTAAAAAATATAATAAGGAAAATGATAAATGAAAATACCAAAATTTGACATGAATGTTTAAGTAAAGTTTTATGGACTTATAGGACGTCACCACGTTCAAGTACCAAAGTAACTCATTTTCAACTTACTTATAGACAAGAGGCTGTGTTACCTATGAAAATCAATGTGCAGTTGATTAGAGTAGGCTTACAAAATAACTAAATGATGGCGAGTATGCAGAATCACTAGCCCAAAATTTATTGGAATTGGACGAGTTAAAGTTAGACATCTAGATAGATTGCGGGTTCAAAAATGGAAAATGGGTAAGTTCTATAACAAAAAAAGTTATAGCCAAGTCTTTTAGCTTGGGCGATTTAGTTTGGAAAACGATACTCCATTTGGATAGTAAAGATCCAAAGTATGGTAAATGGTCACCCAATTGGGAAGGGTCATATAAAATGAAAAATGTATTGCATAATGGAGCTTACCATTTGAAAGATTTAGATGCCACAAAGCATATGAGGTTCATTAATGGTAAATATTTAAAGAAATATGTTCATTTCATATGAGAAAGTGAACAAATAGAAGAAAATGTCATGCATAAGTAAAGTCAAGATACTGGGCACATGTCATATAGTTAAAACAAATAAAATGAGTTGGACGATTGTGTTCAAATAAAATAAGAGCGAAATACATTCAACTAAATCTTTCATTATCAAATATTATTTACAAACCAAGAGGTACAAAATACAAATATTCTATAAGCCGCAGTTGGAAGTAGGCTATCATTGTTCATCTATCAACTACTATAGAAAAAAGGAAAATTCGCCTTCGTCGCCTTCCTAAATGTATCGCTGCAGTGGTAGGAAAATGGTTAAATAAGCACTCTCAGCAAGCAGTTGTTTCACATCAAGAACTCCCTCTGGAGATCATAAATGGGAAGGGTGCTGAGAAGACCTTCATGGACCAAAGAGATGTTTCCTATATCTCCCATACCAAAGAATATATCAAGATAGATTGTGAAATTTGGAAAAGATTAAATGATTCATTTCTGTTGAAAAGAGAAATAATTGATGTCTTGGATATAAAAAGTCGATCATTTGAATGCCAGATGATGGTAACAGATTGGTTTTATGGAGAATAAGGATGAAGACGATGAGTGTGTAATAAATATGCAACTTTATAGAGGTTTGAAGGCGAAGGGACGGAATGCGAATGGCCATACAGGTGTGTAGTAACCAAAATTGAAGGTCCAAATCCTAGAGGGAAAAGTCGTCGAAATACCAAAAGTTTCATTCAGTGTAAAGATTCCACAAAGGAAAATGTGCATGAATATGGCACAAGGTTAATAATTAAATTTTTGGGGAGTATTAGCAATTAAAGAAAACGACAATTATGTTGTTTCAGACCATACAAAGGCCATCACACAAGTAAGTAAAGTGATCATTCTATTGATGAAATTGGTTGCCATTACATTTTTGCCAACGGTGGCTGCCATTATGAAATTAAAAGAACAAAGTAGAATATGAAATCGTCCTACAAGAAAATTTAGGATATTAGTATCATAATTACAGCTTGCAAGTTAGGATATTAGTATCATAATTACAGCTTGCCTCAAAGAGAACGCATCTGTTTTCTAAGTTTTCCCCATTCATCGTGCTGTTCAAGGGAAACAATGGATAGCTCAGTCATAAGTTCCTCATCAACTTCCAGTTTCGAGTAATGCTTAACCAAAGATTTACCTCGCTCAACTTCATGGAAAGCAATACGTTTCTTGGTAGCTAATCTAGCCTTACAATCGTCCATCCTTGCTTGAAGTTCATTCATCTCTACGGCTAGGCTCATTATCAAAGAATCTTCAACCATAATCTCAGAAGAGATTTCGTTTAGATTGCTCTTGGTCTTCTCAATCTCTTGAAGCAAAGACTCATTTTCAGTCACAACACGAAGATACTGAGCATGCTTGGTTTTTAATTCTACGTTTCTGGCTAGCAAAGAACTTATCTTTAAGTGGATAATCCTCAATGTTAGCTTAAAATTGGATAAAATTCTAAGCGGAGGAAGCTCAAGTGCTTGAGCCATCTTTTCACTTAAAAGCTCAAACTTATTTCTTGAGCTAGAAGCACTGGTATTGTTGATATCCATATCCATGAAAGAAACATATTCAAGCACTAATTGCTTGAGAATGTTCATATTTCTTCTGAAAATGCAGCAGATGAAGCAGAAGGACGAGTAGCTGAAGAGGAACGAGAAGTAACGTTGGCTTTTACTTGTTTCTAAGAAGTAAACAAATCCTGAATCGAGCGTAAAATGGCGTCGCATCCTGTAAAGGAAAATGCAAGTAGTTAGCATTTTCATTACATTGAACGAAGTAAAGATAAAAGATAAAACAAAGGCTACCTCATCATGAGCTTTGGAAGGTTGGGGCACATTGCTGGTTGATCTGATCGCTTGTAGGGACTTCTCTTTATCTGAACGAACAGGCTCTTCCACAATTGGCAGATTTACGGGTATCTCTGCAAGAATCCAGTGATAATGAGTTAAAGGCCAATGACACAATAAGGGAAAAACAAAATATGTATTATCTTTCGGTTCAATACGTGGGGGGTCAGAGCCTTGGAAAGGTGGAAGTTCTCCAATTGGCTGTGCAATCAAAGACTCTTGGCCTATAGGCTTTTCCTTGGGTGAAGTCCCTTTGTCATATGACTTAGACGAAGAAGCTTTGGTGGGAGGCGATGGAACAAGAGCCGATGAAGGCAGAGTCTTCAAAGGAGAAGTTGAGCTTTTTTTGAAAAATTTAGGTAAAACATTAACATATAAAGGATTTTTCATAAATAAACAAACTCAAATACCTTCATCTTGACGATGAGAGGGGCATCATCATCATCATCGTCATAGGGCAAACCTGATGAAGCTGAAGCTGGTCGTTCACGGCTGGAAACAACATTAGCTATTCCAGTTTGAGCATGTGGGGATTGCGAAGGAGAAGTAAGATTCCTGACAGATACAGGAATAGGAGAAATGGAAGAAGTCCATGACCTCTCCAGCAAGTGGAAAGCTCGGCTAGTATCAGTTGCAAACAACCTACGCTTCACAGACGACCATAATTGTTCAAAAATAGGGTGAATGACAAAAGTGAGGTTAAAAGGGGTTAAGGAGAAACCATTTGTCAAAAAGGCATTACGAGTATCAATGGCGTGTGCCTCTATTTTATTGATGGTGTGAAAACATTCTGCCAAACTCTTTGAAAAGCAGGGAGGAACATGCTATGTTTGTCCGAAACCAAGCTGACGGGCAACAAATTGGGGAGCATATATCTCAACCCCTGCCTTAGCATTCCTTCCAGTTAAGATGTCATGGAACTCTTTCCCAATCAAATATTGAGCCCAAACAGGCAAAAATGTGCTCACATCATCCATAGTAGAAGGAGGTTGCACGTAAGTCAGAACTAAGTGAGCAGGGAAAGGTAAAAAAGTAGAGATTGAATTCGAGTTATAAAAGAATGTGAAAACGTTTATATTAGACATATTAACAAGGCTCAATAGATTGATGACTAGCCCGTAACAATTGATCGACCTAGGAAAAGCTGATGGAGCACTAAGTTGTGGAAAGTATGCTATCAACCACAATTGAGCGAGCCAAAGAGGCCCGCTGCCAATGGGAGATGTACAATTCCTCAACTAGAATTGAAGGAAAGTCATGTCTCTATAAGAGGCATCTAAGAATAACAAACAAAGATTTAGAGATCTACTACACGCTAATTTATGCACTATGGGCAAATAAGCCATAAAAGGTTTAAGGCTGGGTACACAAAGAACATATTTACAAATCCAAACTTGAAGAAATGCAATACGCTCAGCATGGGTAGGTTCAGCACTAGAATTGTTATAAAGTTCTTGCATGCCCGAATAAGAATCAATGTATCTATTATCAAATTTTGGGGCAGCAGCAGTAACCAAAATGGCAGGAGAAATGGTATCGCCCAGGGGCGGAAGATTAACTAAGGCTCCAACATCCCTCAGAGTAATGGACATTGGGCCAAGTGAGAAGATAAAAGTATTATATTTAGAAAACCAAAAGCTCAAAGCAATAGGGAAAAGCACAAGATCATAGATTCGAGGACAGAGAGTGATTTTTAATAAATCAGAAATCCCATAAAAAATTACCTTAGTAGGGTCATGGTTTGTCATACCTACATGCCAAAGGCGGAAAGTAGTATTAGTTTTGGGCCAAGTGAGAATACCTTTTTTCACAGATTCGCTTTAGCAGAAAAGGATTTAGAAAAGGAGAATCTTAAGTGCAAGGGAACAATTGGCCCACCGCTGCTTGCCCAACAGAATCAGCATCATTAAATGATGGGCCCAGGTAGAACTCATGGAGATCAAGATCGTCAAGTGAAAGAGAAGCTAGATTTATATACGGTCTGGTAAGAAGATTTTGGAAGTCTTCGAAACTAAGGGAGTTGTCTGAAAAGTTCTTTGAAGTCGCCATTTACTACAAATTATAATCTTCTCGAGAGTTTTGGGAGTGTAAAAGTAGAGAAGCAAGAAGATGAATAGTGATCTTTATAGGTAAAAGAAACGTGGCGATGCAGAACGTGGGTATAATGGCGCGATGAAGTTGCATGTTCTTTGGTTTATAAGAGTTGTGTGATATTGCACTTTTTGGGATGCAGAAGGTCACTGCCAAACAAAATAATGATTGGGATTCGTCACCCTTTTTGGATATCAAGTATCGCAGGAAAATATAAAGGATGAATATGGCATAAAATTAATAATTGATATTAATTTTTCCATATCGGGGGGTCATTGTTGACATACAAAACTGAGGCCCAATTAAATGGTCCAAAGAATGAAGTCCAATTAGGAAATTCAAAGGATGGGCCACAACGAGACCATGTAAAAACTCAAGTACCGGAGGCTCATCATCGCTCAAGCCTGCAGACGCCCAGGATCTTAGCGAGGATAGTGTCTTGTTGTTATTTAAAGCAACAGTTATTGAAACAGTTCATTCCACAATCCAAGAATATCGATTACAAGCAGTTAAATGATGGGAGTAATGACGGCAGTCAAAAATGGTATTTCATTTTGACAAGTCATCCATTATGGAGAAAGTGGGTAGTTACAGGACGATAAGCAGTTTTCAAACGGTTCTACAAGAAAAAAACTGTCAAATGAGTATAAAAGATAAAAGAGAATATGGAAGAAGAGATCCATCAAATGACTCTCAAATCGTGAATTATGTAATTTCGTTTCTTTCTTTCTTCTTGTTACTTTCAATTACTTTACAAAATCAGTGTGCATGTGCTCCTTAGATGCGTTTCACTACTTTTAAATTGTGATCTTCATAAATAAAGCACCTCTTCTTGGGACTTTGTCTC
>CAIGRB010145354.1:0-19585 GCA_903798255.1 Fraxinus quadrangulata
CCTCATTTTGCAGGTAACATTTATTGATCGAAGCAGTCGAAACACCCCACACGTCATTATTGCCGTGGAGGTATTTTGTGATTATTTCAAATTAATCATGGAGTAAATTGTGGACAGCAAGTTGAACCCTACCATGTAACTTAAAAACTAGAATAATGCTAAAGGAATATCACAAATGATATAGGGGAAGACATTTGTGGAAAATGGAGGAATGTTACCGTAACATTGTCCTAAAAACTAACGTGAGAAGGGTCCACCGATGCCCAAATCCCTTCTTGCGGATAATAACACATACACGTCACCCAATATCTGTATCTCGTGTGTGTGTGTGTGTGTATATATATTAAAACTCCAATCTCCAGCTTCTCCATTTCGAGATTTTGAGTTTTGCCTATAGATATACATACTCATATACAAACATAAATTCGTGATTTTCATGCATTTTTACTTGTTAGAATAGGACTGAAATTTCATCGTTCGTTCTTATAAATATATATTTTACAGTATAATTGAGGATGCGGTGGCTATTGCGTAAGAGAACTGGAGAAGCGTTTATTAGAATTGGAAATAAATGGAAATTAGGGTTTGTGGAGTGTAATCGGACTGTGGTGACGAGCTGCAGAGCGGTACTATTGCCCCGATTCGGCGGGCCGGAGGTGCTGGAGCTCCGAGATAATGCTCAGGTGCCCGATCTCAAGTCCAATGAGGTCCTCGTTCGCGCTCGTGCTGTTTCCGTCAATCCCCTCGATACCAGAGTCAGTCCCATTTTCGCTTACCGTTAATATATCAATCAGGTTTTTTTTTTCGATTGCGTGTCCAAGTACGAAACTAGATTTTTTGTTTTTTGTAAAATGAGGTTAAATCAATCGGTAGTACTTGTGATACAAAATTACAGATGAAAGTTGATAAACGATTAGCATTTCCTTGATGAGTATTGTTACACAATCCAAATTAGAAATTCTCTGTGATTGATATCCTGAAAATGAAAAAAACGAATATTGTGGGAGCTCAGATATTTTGGGAGAGTATAGTAATGTAGCCATTCTACGAAGTTGTCAATTTTTTTAAAGTAGGAAATAGCATCATCCTACTAAGTTATTGTTTTTCGTTGTGGAATTTTTGGGGCTTCCACAATTTTAATATGCTTCCTTGGTGATCGAGTGAGAATTGGGAGTTACTGATCCGATTTTAATAAACTATTAGGTTAGACCAAGAGATGAGTAAATGTATGTTGCATTTGTCTTTTGAAATGTGGCGTGTCACTGAATTTTCCCCGGAAAGATGAGTGAATCATAGTTTGTTTATTATGGGAGTTAGTACGCGCACTTTATGTTGACATTAGAAAATAAATAATTTAACATCAAATGTGCTTTCTTCTAGTTTCATACTTTGAGCACTAGTTCTTTGTGAACAAACAAAAGATCAATCGCTCACTCAACTACTGAAAAATTGATCTTATGTTTTTTGACTCCCAATTTTCACTTGACCACAAGGAAATTTATGAAAATTGTGAAAGCTCGGAAATTTCAAAACTAAGTCTCATGTTAGGTAAAAATTAAAATCAGATTTTTAGTAAATTTTGATAAAAGTTGATGAGATGTGTGGTTGAAAAGTTGTGGATCCTATAAAATGTGTAGTTAAAATTAATTGTTGACTTTGACTTGAGATTTTAATCCAAACCAAACAGGGACTAAGATAGTAAATTAGTGAGAAGTAACATTCTGATTCTGCAAAGCCTGCTTCGAAATAAACTGTCAGTTTACTAGAGTTGCTACATTTTCATATCAAGTCGTCGTATTTTTATAATTTTTCATTGATTTGGATGCATTAACGATCTACCACATTAATTTTATTTCTTCTTTTTCAGTATATCAACCATGTGAGAAACTTGGAGCTTGAACACATGATGTCCTTCCAACTCTACAACCTAAAATCCACATATTGCTTTTTAAATTGTTGCGGGTATCGATATATCTTGTAGGGATAGTACACAACTTGGTATCTGGGTTCAAGAATCTTTGTCGCATTTTCATTAAAATTGTACACATGTTAAGCCTTTAGCGGAAAAATGAATCCAACCCGTACGAGATAATGCATGCTGAAAGACAATTAAATTAAACAAAATCATTCTCACCTAAGATGTTAGGGAGTGGACAAATTTATTATCTAAATTTTGTCTCCAATAGAAGATAATGTTAACCATTGTTAACATTTCTCATGATAACTTTTGGTGTTTTGGTTTAATTCTCAACTACGTGATACGAATCATTACAGTAAAAGATTTACTAAAGGTTAATTAAAATTTACGACTATTTGGTGGCAAGAGTTTTAGCTTCCTTCCATACGAGAGTAGTTGGGGGATGTGTTCATGTTGTTTTTTGTGTTTGAACTAGGAAGTCATTCCAGTTAACGGTGTCATGCTATTCTTTATGCTAATTACAAGGATATTTAAATTTTAAACTTTCTTAAGATTAATTTACTGATCATTATGATACTCGGAAAGATCTTGTGCTCATGAGAAAACAACAGAATTGGAAAAAGAATAAGAGTAGATTCAATATCTGACAGACTCCAGTTCAAGTTCAAATTAAATGAATATTAATAATAGAAGAATGGGGGCAGAGTTTCGGATCTGGAGCAAGAATTCAAGAACAAAAATTTTTAATTGAAATACCTCACTGAATTTGAAATATAGTTGAAAAATCATTGTATTTATTACTATAGATTTGATTTATTATTACTTTATTGATTTTTGATCTTTTCAAATTGGATCTCAAGTTGCTTGAAAAGACTTCTGACAAAATAGGTGATCCTATATTTAAAATTGTGTGAGCTTTTGCCAGATATGCAACTTTGTTTTGCCTACTATAGTTTAAGTTTGTATCCACAGCAACTAGTTAGATTTTTATAGTGCATACTTCACCTTCAGATCTCTCCTACAAATTTCAATATTTTTCAGATGCGATCTGGTTATGGTCGTTCGTTGTTTAAACCACTTCTGCCATTGATTTTGGGCCGTGATATAAGTGGAGAAGTTGCTGCTCTTGGAGGTTCTGTCCGCTCATTCAGTGTTGGTCAAGAAGTGTTTGGTGCACTGCATCCAACTGCCTTGAGGGGTACTTATACTGATTATGCAGTACTTGCAGAAGATGAACTAACTTCAAAGCCAGCATCAATTTCACATGTGGTTAGTCTTGAAGTATGCAGCTATTTATGGGAACATTCAATTGTTCACAACTGTCTTTCTTTTGCCCAGATGCTTTGTTTTGGCTCTGTGATTAGGAATCTCAAAATAAAGTATATGCGGACTGGGAAATTGGTAGCTTCGTATATTATGATTAGTAATTTTTTACATCCAGTCCTCAATCCGTACAATAGTGAGCCTTCGGGTCCTCGTTCAATTTTTCTTGGCAAATGAGACCCAACCTTCAATCTTGTAGCATGTAGGCCCCAGAGTTACATTCTGCTCGAAAAGACCATTACAAATTTACAACATTACACATAATCGCATGTGATCAGGTGCTCATTTATGTATAGATTGGGGACTGCGAATGCAACTTTCCCATATCTTAGGTTTATAATGGGTTTTAAAGGCATGTCCTTTCTCCTTATTTCTGCAGTTCAAATTACTGGTGTCCAACGCTCCATTGCATCTGCCTCTTGTTTACCCTAAGTTGACTTTTTCATTGTTATTTATGTTTCGGGCAGGAAGCAAGTGCAATTCCTTTTGCTGCCTTGACTGCTTGGCGTGCGCTGAGAAGTACCGCAAGAATTAAAAAGGGGTACGTTTTTAATGCTCTCAAATAAAACTCTCTGGTGGCCCTTTTTGTGCTTTTAAGCATTTAATGAATATCGAGTTGGAATAAGGCTACCAAATACATCTGCTGTCTCCCCTTGGTTGTTTACAATTTGTAAGATTCATTAAGCTGGTCATCTTACGAGTAGGCGTTTTGAGGTCATTACAATGAAATTAACAATTTTTTTAACTTTGTGGCATGATTCAAGGAAATAAACATTTGAAATTGAAGTCGCATGACTTTTCTTATTTTGCAGGTCCATTGAGATTGGTTAGATGATTTGATCATGAAATGTGCATATTACGCACATGATTGCTTTCAGTGTCTTATATTTCTGTGATGTTTATTACTAGGAACAAGAACACGCTTGAATCAAGCACAATCATTTATTTTTTTGACCTGTTGTTTAAGCATGAAAATCAGGTGTTCACAAGTAATGCACTAGTTTGCTGCTTAAAAATAAATTTGTAGACTTCGTTTTTATCTCGTGAGGTATGCAGAAGAAGATCTCAAGTTTCAGTTTAGTTCTTAAGCAGACCGACATGGTTCTAATGAGTTAATTGTTACAAAGATACAATTATTGGGAGAGAATGAATATGAGATCATTGTAGCATGCCTTTATAGAAAGTGGTGTTCATAACTTCTCTCTTTGAACGAGAATAAAATATTCAGAAGGTTGATTTATTATATCTTTACAGGCAACGGGTATTAGTAGTGGGTGGTGGAGGAGCTGTAGGTTTTTCTGCAATTCAGCTTGCTGTGGCTGCGGGTTGCCATGTTTCAACCACATGTGGAGGTGAAAGTGTAGATCGTCTCTTGGCAGCTGGTGCTGAGCAGGCTGTGGACTATACAACTGAGGTGTTGAATTAATTACCTATTTTTACCATCTGATAGATATGAAAGCCCGTCCGACCTTTTTCATTATGATTTTTTGCAATCAGAAAATCAAACAGTGATTCACATCTTGCCTTCCATCAATATTATTTTTATAATTATTTTCAAATCTTGGTCTTATGTAAAAAAGGTCAAGGGTTCTTTCTTTGATCTATTTATTTATTTATTTATTTTAGATCAGATATAAGTGAATGAAAAAAGAGAATTATCTTTCCTATGATGCTCAAATGTGTGATCCTTTCAGTTTTCTTCAAATCAAATAATGATGTCAATTTATAAACCTTCAATTATAAATATACTTGATAAGTTAATTCTTAAAACTCAAATTTTGGTACTGAAAGAAATGTGACTAAATTTCTGCCTACTTGAGTATGATCACAAAGTCTATATTGCTGATCTCTGTTTGAAATGTTCCCTCTCTTGGTTTAATACAAGTTTCTGATTTGCAGGATTATGAAGTAGCAATAAAAGGATATTTTGATACTGTTTTGGACACAATTGGTGTACCTGAGACAGAAAGAATAGGTATCAATCTTTTGAAGAGAGGTGGACATTACATGACATTGCAGGTACAAGAAAGAAGCTACTCCATCTCGTTCTCCAGTTTATCGTTGTTGCTCATAATGGTGCAAAGTTTTTGTCGTGTTTTTGTCGTGTTCACTGCAGGGAGAGGCTGCATCCTTGACAGATAGATATGGACTAGCAATCGGCCTTCCTTTGGCAACTACGGCTTTAATAAAGAAGCAAATTCAATATCGATATTCTCATGGAATAGGTCAGACTGTCAGTTACTAATATTTGGAAGCATAACTTTGTCATAGGAACTACATGAAACTAAATATTCTCCAATTGGATATATTGTCGATTTGGAATAGCTTTTGCTCATTTTGGTCAGATCAACTGAAAAGATGTTGCATGTTTTTATGTTCTATGGAACGCTATGAAATACCGGATGAGAGTAGTGATATCTTTAAATATCATCTGATTAATGCCTACTTATGACATGGTACAGAATATTGGTGGACTTACATGAGGGCTGATGCTGAAGGCTTAGATGAGATCGGCCGTCTAGCCAAGGTTGGAAAGCTGAAAATCCCAGTAGAGAAAACATTTCCAATTACACAAGTTCGAGAAGCTCATGAGGCCAAGGATAAGAGGCTGATTCAAGGTAAAGTTGTGTTGGATCTTGATGAGCTCAAACCTACCGACCACGAACCGGTGCAATAAGCTCGACTTGTGTTTCTGTAAATTGGTGAGCCTTAATTTCTACATGGAGGGTGGGTGGTGGCTATGGCTCGCGGTCCTTGGATGCAGAATAAAATAAAGATAGGGAAGATGAATTACTGAGACTTTCTAAAGATCAAAATATCGATCTGTAAGCTCTTAGAGCAGTTTGAATTTTGTAATTATTGATGTTATAATAATAAACGTAGCGTAAATTATAATTGATTTTGGCATCTCTAGCAAGGCATGAATGTATATTGATATATTCGTGCAGTGAAAAACTGAGGAATGCACACCAGTATTCCTAAAAACTGAAAAATAAATAAATAAAAAATGCATTTGAGGACCTTTTTCATGGCAGAATACAGAATAAAAATTGTTTGCTTTAGTATGTTAGTACTCGGGTTAATTAATTAATTAATTTTAATTTTGTTCCCAACCATCCACGGTACAAAAATTTATTATTTCCAAGAATTTTTAATTTTTTATAGCTGTCAACAAATAAATTAATATCACTTTATGTTTTCTCGCAACTTCTATGTAAAGTTTTCCATGCCGCACCTCAACATGGCTTTTGTGAGTAAAAGTTGGTCAAAGCCTAATCTTCAACTTCAAGTAGTAACCCTTTTGAGTTTTGACCAAGACTACTAATATTACGATTAAGTCCTTCAGTTTTTACTTTTATCAATGTAGCCGAACTGTGTTGAACTTGAATCCTATGCAAAAAAAGAAACTATGACCTTCCAATCCCATGTTTGGAATTTACTAAAAATATCAAAAATGCCACTGCTTTCGTTTAAGCTTAAAAACGGCTCTGGCCAGGACGGGATATTCGAGATCTGCTTTATGCCCCGACTTAAAGATGTGGACTCATAAAAGATGTTGTTAATATTGATTGTTTGGCTTTGACTTAGATTAAAATTAAATTTTAATCCAAATCAAACATGCCTTAGATATTGTTCTTCAATTCTGATACTATTTTGGAACATATTAAATAAGATGTGACTTGCTCAGTATAACTCGACAAATAAATCCTGAAGAAGGTTTTAGATTAATTGTACGATAGTTTATATGTTCAAACTCTAAACGATTATGATTCGTAAATTTGAACGTCATATATTTTTTTTCACTAAATAATGACACATGCGAATTTAACGATGCCTTGTCCCATGGTGTCAAACTTCATTCTAATCATCCAGCTAGCTTATATGGAATGATCTTGCGTCCATGAATCTAGCAGAAGTTAATTCCTTAAACTGGTACGACTATAATGTACTGTATAGTTCATTAAGTGCTAAACATGTGAAAAAGGTTAGGGGATAATCATGAAAAAGGTCAATTGATAATTATTGAGGTAATTTTTTTTTTCACTTTGTACAGTAAAAATGTGAAAAGCAAGAAAATGACTTTGTCGGGGAAGACTAAGGACCTGTAATTTGTCCAACTTAAGCATGATGGTAAATTTTCATTAGAGGTCATACAATTTACTAATTTATGTTAGATTAATCACTAGAAATAATAGTCACTCTTACATGGCTGACGTAATGAGTAGGCTAACACGTGCTTGTTTACTTCAAAATTAATAATTTATTTACCAAACAAATTGAAAGAATCACACGAGCTATAAACAAAATGGTTAAACTAAAAAAATATGAAATTTAGCTAATCATAATACAATATATAAAGTGACCAACGTGAAAATAATCTCTAAAATCCGATGACCTCCAATAAAATTTCCCCCAAGCATTATTCTAAGTAGATTTTGTTACTTGTACATCAAAATGATACATAAGCTATTACCAAAAATTATGTGAAAAAAAAAATATTGGATAAAAAAAGGCAATTGTATTTTAAACTGGCAATTGATAGAGTTTCATGTGGCATTATATAATCTTTTATGTAAATCTTGATACAGATGTAGTAAGATCTATCCCACGTTTAACTAAGGACAAACAGAATATCGCAGGTCTGGTTGAGATGTTTGTACATTTTTTAGACTTTTGATATATAACATTTCCTCAGTAAATATGAAGGCATTAAGATATAATATATATGTTGAAGTACGAAAGAATGTGTTTTAACATTTTTAGATTTACTAAAACGATAGAACATGTTAATTTGTCAAAAATATAATAGAACAACAAATTCGAGATAACAAATTTAACTCTATTTGATCTATCAATTGTGATTAACAAATATCAAAACGTCAACACAAAGTTAAGTGCATGTTTGAAATGTGACTTCTTATTTGTTGACAAAGTTGATATAACAATATGCCAAATTTTCTAATGAAGATAGTCTATGGGACAGTTAAGTGCATGTTTGACAAAACTTTTATTAGATTATAAGTCGAGGGTCTTAAAAAGTGTGTAAAAATATAAATAATCAAAAGTAGGTAACACTTGTGGTCATACATAAGTGTGAATAAAAATAAAACACATGGTTGGCTCATGTTTATAAATTATTTATAAACACTTCCCAACAAATGCTCATGTTTAATCAACGTTGAAAGTTTATTAAGCTCGACCTTATGTACGAAATTATACAATTAACAAGTAATAAGACACTTTTTAATTATTTTTAGATGATTAGATAATCAATTCAATTATTATATGTTGGATTGCCACAGTTTATATGGAAAAAAAATAAATAACACAAATATTGTTGACGGAGAAACCCAATTGGGTAAAAATTTCGGGACCAAGTTAGTTACATCCACTATAGACAATGCAGATTTACAGTAAGATGCTGTTTAGCCAACTCCACTAAACTCCCCGATCTAATTCCTGCAACATTCAAGATCAGCTGAACACACCAACTCCTGATCTTCTGCAATTGTCTCTTCCAAGTGGAATTCCAAGAATGCCAAGTTCTTGTGTTTTTTATGCGCTTGTAGTCCAACATCTCTCAACCTCCATCAGCCTCTAAAGTTCAACTGAAAAAGTACATTCCTAAGGATGTTTAGGAAGTATGTGTTTTGGATTCAATGGATTTGATGTTTTTCCCCAATCTGTGATTGTAAAATCTTAAGAGTAAATGAATTGAATCAATACATGAATATGCTTTTGAATCTTCAAAGAATAATATGAATATGTTATAGAGAAGAGACACAATGAACAACCATGAAATCCATATAAAAAGCCTTTAAAATGTAAATTAGGTTTTTTCGGATAATATCGTCGCTCAAACGAGAGTTCAGTGACAAGAGCGACGGTGTCTCGCTCGAGCGAAGTCCAAGCGGGTGACGCAGCTTCTGTTTTTACCATTCGAGCAACAGCTAGGCGATAGGCTAGCAAAATTACGGCGACGTTTATTTCGTTATTCCATACTCGAACCCTAAGACTTCTAACTTACTATTTGACCATCTGACTTTTAAAAACTCTTTTACAATGATATTAATTTCAATCATTTTGTTCAGAGATTTATCAATTATATTAAAACCTAACAAACGTATAAGCAATTATGAATTGTTCCAAACATACACTAAAGGTGCGTTTGATTGTTAATATTTTTCATAGAAAATGTGTTTTTTCAACCAAAATTCATACTTTTATACGGTTTGATTGACATTTTTTTCCATGAAAAATATTTTTTTACTTTTGATCACGTGATCATATTTTTCTCAAAATCAAAGAAATATTTTCTTTAGGAAAAGTAGGATTTTATTTACCATGAGATTCACTGCCTATTTCTTTCTCTCATCTACTCACCAATAAAAAAATGAACAAGTAAAATATTTTATAAATTGAAAATTAAATCAATCAAACACATTTAATTAATAATTTTCATACAAATAAGTTCTAGGCAATTGAATTACCTATAATTTAATATATTTCCTTACAAATTTCAAACTTGCTGTTACGCCTTGCCTCCGAGACTCAAGTCAAAATGTCACATAACAATCCACGTAAGCAGGAAAGTCAACAAAGACCTAACTGTTCAAGTGTAAAGAAATCATATGGATGGCCGAAACCTTATTCCGGAGCACTGCCTAACGGCTGAAGTGCATAAATTCGAAGCACTGCACAAGAATTCAAAGAAGTGGAGGTTCTTCACCTAGAAGACCAATATAAAGCATCCTCGAACCGAGGCCCTCATTTCACCCAAAGCTCATGAAGTTGAAGTTGTCTTTTGCGGGATCCTTAGGCAATCTTTGAAAATGATTGATGTAACGTTTGTAATTAAGAGTGTCGGTGTGTCAGCTTATTGTATAGGACATCTGACTCATTGTCAATGTATTTATTGTATGATAGACAGTGATGTGAGGCCTCAATCAAGGAGATGAAGCCACGTGGTTCTGATCCAACGAACACCACGTCGACCAAAGCACTATAAATAGAACCTCTTTGTAATTGAAAAATTGTTGGATCTTGAGATTTTAAACTCTTAAACCCTCGATAATAAATGATCTTGCAAAATTCTAAACATATCATGTAGTTTGCTCCTCACATATATTTTAGTTGGATCTCTTACTTGGTTTCCATTAGCATTCGATTGGTGATTGTTGTTATACGCAAGTATCCTTGTTTCAACACTGGAGTTCAAACATTTTTATCTCCCGCCGTAGAGAGTCTCTCGCGTTCAAACTAGTCTCGCTATTCACCGATTTTCCAGTCAAAACGAGTCGAAATTTGTTTGGGTTGGTGGGAGCCCGACATCTACTATCGTAAGTTTTACATTTTTTTGGGGTCAACAGATTGACGCTGTTTGTGGGAAAATGGTACGTTTAAACCAAGAATCCCGTGGGAGGAAGCCGGTTGTAAGCAAATTGAAAGAAAATTTCCAACCCTTAAAAAAAGGAGTGTTCTTGAAAAAAGAATCGTTGGGGAATCCAAAAAAAATATATATATAATAATAATAAAAAATTATTGTTTGGTTCAAGATCAATTCGATCCTTGAGAAAGAGAGCATCAAGCCAAGAAAAAGCTTGTTGACCCCTCATGTGCCGTCCCAGTCGCTCGCCATCAACTTTACCAATAACATAGGCGGGGCTTCACCCTAAATGGCTCGGATCAGGTCTACCGTGCTAGTAATCTCAACTCCCATTTCAGTCGCTACCTCACTAATGTCAGCGTTCCCCCTAGAAGAGTTTTGAGATGCCATTGATTTAGATTTAAAAGTTTAACACACTTACAAGTTGGATTAAAGAATGGTGAAATATAGCCAGAAAGTGAAAAGTGCACAAGAGAAAGCGAAGGAAAAAACTTAGAATTTTTTGAGAAATTCGAATGAGGAATGCGTTAAAGGCAAAAGTGATTTTTTTTTTTTGCCATGAATCTTCCCATTTTATAGGCAGAAGCTTTCAAATCCTAACCGTTGGTTGTCGAGCCGAATCATCCAATTGTTCATTTGAAGTTTCAATCTAGACCACTCAATGCATCAGTCACTTTGTCTTCTACGGTCCAGATCGGAGCATCTACCTCATGCGCTTGAACTTCGTAAGACGTGTGCAAAACATCCATCATTGTGCATTAAATGCAGTGACGATTGCGTGGGTAGGAAGTTGAATCGCTTCAATTGATTTTTCTTGGAAACGTACAAAGACAACAAATCATTTGAACGTAATAATTCAGGATGTCTTGTGTCCCCCAAACATTTTAAAAATTAGTGTCCTCGTAATTAGCAAGCTGAAGACCTAGCAAGGGTCAGAGTCACTTCTCATCAACCATTTCGGATAGGGCTTCAGTGCAATGGCACTTTAGTAAATACAGCATCGGACTTGATTTGCTTTGCTAGCATTCCACAAGATTACTATGAAGAGAGAAATATCTCGAAGCACACAACTTCAGACAACACTAGCAAGCAGTTCACACAAGTTGGGTACACTTAAACTCTAAGTATAAATACTGTGATTTGGAAAAAATCATCTCCCAACAAAATCTTTTACACAAGTCCATTCATTACATAAATAATCATGATAAACTTGAGGGACTATTGTTACGTCGCGCCTCCGAGGCTCAAGTCAAAATACCATGTAGCAATCTACGTAGGCAGGAAAGTCAACAAAGACCTAATTAGTCAAATGTAAATAAATCATATGGATGGCCGAAGATCTTATGCCAGAGCACTACCTAACGGCTGAAGTACATAAATCTGAGGCGCTGCACAAAAAATCAAAGAAGCCGAGGTTCTTCACCCAGAAGACCAATATAAAGCCTCATCCAACTGAGGCTCTCATTTCGCCCGAAACTCATGAAATTGAAGTTGTCTATTGCAAGATCCTTAGACAATCTTTGGAAATGATTGATGTAACGTTTGTAATTAAGAGTGTTATGTGTATCAGCCTATTGTATAGGACGTCGACTCATTGTCAATGTATTTATTATATGATGATAGTGATGTGAAACCCCAGTCAAGGAGATGAGGCCACGTGATCCAACGGACACCACGTCGGCCAAAACACTATAAATAGAATCTCTTTGTAATTGAAAAATGGTTGAATCTTGTGATTTTAAATTCTTAAACCCTCGATAATAAATGATCTTGCAAAATTCTAAACATATCATCTAGTTTTGTTCCTCACATATATTTTAGTTGGATCTCTTACTTGGTTTCCATTAGCATTCAATTGGTGATTGTTGTTAGCGTAATTATCCTTGTTTCACCTGTCGGAGCTCGAACATTTTTGTCTCCCACCGTAGAGCATCTCTCGTGTTCACGTTAGTCTTGCTATTCATCGATTTTTTCGGTCAAAAAGCGTCGAAATGTATTTGAGTTGACGGGAGTGGTCCCGACATCTGTTGTCCATGTAAGCGTTACATTTTTTCGAGGTCAACACTCGCAATCAAACGCACTCCAAGAATTTGTTCAGGAAAGATTTTTTGAGAATCATTTTTCTTCAATATTACTTTTGACTACACATTCTATAATTTTCCTACTTATTAATATAAATTCTTCAAAAAAAATTATTTTTAGCTTGAGAAAATATCTACCAAACAAACACTAACGCCCCGTTTGTCTTTCATTATTCCAAAATATTATTTGCTACAGTAAGATTTTTCACCACATTCACTCAATAAAATATTTTATACACAAAGTAATAAAGTTACTTTAAATTTCAAACTCACATTCTTTAAAAAATATTATTCATTACTTTATTTTATATATATAATAATGAGAGATAAACACACACTAAAATACGACAACAAATCTCAACCAGTAAAATTAACTATCCAAATAGGATAAAAGTAAAACTAATTGTACCTAACCCATCCCCGTAATAGGGGATCGTTATGTGGCGTATTGTCAAAAAAATTATTAAAATTTTCCATACAAGTAGCATGATTGATCCAAATAGGACAACAAATCTTGAGCAGTAAAAATGAACTAACCCACGTCCTTAGCAATCAGTACTTTCCACTGCAACTCCGAGATAAAAAAACACAGCTTTTATCACTCACACACTAGCGGAGCGGCATCCTTAACTTTTACTGCACGATTCATTCATCCATGACCATGGCTAAAATAATCTCAGTTCAGTAAAAATACCGTCCAAATCAAAATGGACTTTGACAGACCCCATTACAGACCCACCACCGCTAATACAAGCGAAATCTTCATTTGTTTAGCCTCTCGTCTTTCTTCCTCTTCCTCCATGAAACTTTCTAAATCAATCCTAAGTCCAGGCCGCGCCGCCCGTGACGCTCCGATTTCTCTCTCCAGCTCACTCAGCCGGAAGCTGCGTACGAATGGCAGCCTCAAAGGTGGCGCATCACCATTTTTCACCACCCCAGGGAAGAAAAAAGGCTGTGCTTTTGAAAATCCAGAGCCCTCTTCCCCTAAGGTCACCTGTATTGGTCAGGTAAGAGTGAAGACTAAGAAAAAAGTGAAGCAAACGCGTAGCCTCTCCAGAAGGCGGAGTGGGGAAATTAGTTTTAGGAAACTAGAGCAGGGTCAACCGCAGGCTGTTGAGAGAGTGCAACAAAATGAAGATAGAATTTGCTCTCAAGCACAGAGGTACTCTAATGTTAGCGCAAATCAGCAGCAACAAGATTGCTTGCCGCACAGAAACCAGAGATGGGTTCATTTGCCGGTTACAATATGTGAAGCGTTAAGGTCTTTTGGAGCTGAATTTAGCTGCTTGTTCCCTTGCAAATCTTCGTGTTTCTCCACAAGCGAGAGGGAAAAGGAAGAGAAGCGGAATGCATCCAATGGATGTGACAATGAGCAGAGTTCGTGTGGTGCTGTGTTCGCGAGATGGCTCGTGTCTGTAAATGATGGTGAGGGAGGGAAGAGAAGGGAGATTGAGCTGGTGGTGGGCGGTGGAGATGAGGAGGAAATGAAAACAGATTTGAAAGAGAGGATGTCAATGAGGAGTTCAAGAAGGCATGTTTTGGAGGATATTGAGATTAAAGATGATAAAATTGAAGTGAAAGGTCAATGTGTAGAGGGAGAAGAAGCAGGGAGGGTGAGTATCTGTATACCGCCCAAGAATGCTCTTTTGTTAATGAGGTGCAGATCTGATCCTATGAAAATGGCTGCTCTTGCTAACAAGTTTAGCTGGGATGCAGATGCTGCTTCTAAAAATGACGACGTTGATGAAGATGGAGAAAATGATGATAAAGAGATGGAATTAGAGATTGAAGAACAGTTAGAAGTACAAGAATGTGAAGTTGCAGATGAAGTGTATGATGAAATTCCTCAACAAAATGTTGGCGTATCAGATGAACAAGATATCGCTGCAGAATCAGAGACAGAAGAGCCTAAAAATGTGGAAGAAGTGGTGGAAGTGATACACAAAATGGAGGAATTCTTGAACGAAACAGAGCAAGAACTGGAACAAGAGCCTGAGGTAAACGAGGATAAATTGATTGAAGAGGAGGTTGAATCAAATATGTCTTCATTCGAAGCTCTTTTAGATCAAGAAAATACAGAACACTACAAAGAAGATGGTTGCACAATTCAACAGGAGGAAGTAGAAGAACATAGCCCACTCTGCAATTCATCTTCATCTACAGAATCAGACAATGAAGAAGAAGACAGTGGATCAACACAAGAATCAGAGCAGTATGAAGAAGAAGCTGCAATGGTGAAAGTAGAAGAAACCCAAGAGGAAACAAGCTACCATCATGAAAAACCTCACGAAGAAGAAGAACCAATTGAATCAGAATCCAAAGAACACGAAAATCAAGAATGGAGTGGCACACAAGAGCCTAATAAAGAAATTGAAACCCCTGCATTGCCTGAATGTTTACTACTAATGATGTGTGAGCCAAAACTGTCAATGGAGGTCTCAAAAGAAACCTGGGTTTGCAGCACAGATTTCCTCAGATGGCTACCAGAGAGGCCAGCAAATAAAAAATCCACAAAAAATGGCTGTGACCATGAATCAATAAAGAAGAAACTCATCCCAGATTCTTCTAAGCCTAAACCCATTTCGCTTCCGCCGCAGAATATCTGCGAAAATAATCAGAAACACCTCCAGCAACCACCGCGGTCGTCGTGTTCTCTGCCGGCGGCGGCCGCTGCGGCGTCGATGGCTACCATGATTGAAAAGAAGCTGGTGAATGCCGTGGGATATGAGCCGTTTGTGCTCACCAGGTGCAAGTCGGAACCGATGAGGACGGCGGCGGCCAAGCTGATGCCGGAGTCTTGTTACTGGAAGAATGCTATGAGGAAACTGGAGCCTCACAGACGAGCCAATTTCGGCGTCGGCGCGGCTGGAGTCGGGTTCTGAGCTGGCAAAAATAATTAAAAATGGAATCTTTAGAGTTTAGAGCGTGGTTAGTGTAGTGGTCTTGGGAACTGTAGTATTATGTTTCCTGTCCGTCTGTCTGTACATTTGTTTCCTTAATTTTTCCAATGGTTAGGTGATTTTTTGTTCTTAATTCTAATGTTTCTTGTAATTACTGTAATGCTAATGATTTTCTAATGTTTCTCTTTTTTTTTTTTTTTTTTTTGGACAAATATTTATAGATAGACAGAAGGCAGAATGTTTCTCATGCACTCCACAATACAATGAATCCTATTTTTAAAATTAACAATTCCTATACAAATAAAAGTTTATAAATAGATGCATCTTAACGAGATATTTGCTGTTTTTATAAATTACTTTTTTCGATGTGTTTAAAAGTTACTTCTTTAATTTTTATTTTCTAACTTCGGAAGTCTCTGTGGTATGATATAATATCTCATGTACGTATTCTCTCTTACGAGTTTCAAGCAAGGCGCAAAATGATAAAAAGTTGAGTTGAGATCAGAGAGGAGTGGAGTGGGACAGCCTGGTTTTCTGTATTCACACTTTTGTTTGTATTCCATTAATAATTGAAGAAAAGCTGTAAAACATGTGCAGTCTTGAAACCCAATAAGTATTCATTTAATTAAGGGAAAATTGAAACCACGGCACCAAATCTTTCACATTTATATAGGGTTGATCCAAACTTAATTTGTGGTATCAATGATACTAAATATTTCAAAAACTCGCATTTGAAGTCCAAATTGATGATTTCGGTTAGGTGGCCGTTAATTAACTCAAAAAATTGACTTTGACCAATTTTAAAAAGTGTAAAATAATAATTTTGAATTAAAATAAAACCAAAAATAAAAAGCCGCCTCACCACAAATTTTTTTTAAAAAATTACTATTCACCATCCGGTCGACTCCTACCCACCTTTCGGCCACACCATCCTCTCGGACCACCGTCGATGAACTCCTACACCACAAGCACTCAACATGATGGTGAAAATTCAACAAAATAGGGCCAAAACATTAATGAATTTTCTGGGATTTTGCATCCGGATAGTACACGAATAGGTGCTCTCATATCCAATTCAATTGAATGTTTTCCCATTGTTCAACCTACAAATTCACTTGGAGGAACTTATATTCATACTCAAACGACTGTAGATATACAATTAATTAATCCAATTGTTGCTCAATTGCCTCATAATTCGATCCACAAAGTAGTGACTGGGGTGATTCCATTAATTGCAATGACGGACAAAATGTTGTTCTTCCATCCAATGTGAAATTGAAACAAAGAAGTGAAAATTGGTGAAAAAAATACAGAATCCAAAGTTTGAGGATTAAATTGCAAATTCAATAGTTGATTTGGACTACAAGAAGATACATTGAAGATTGTTAGGAGACAATTTGATGAAATTAGAATTCAAAAAGGAATGAAATATGATCAAAATCAATTTCCAATCGCACAAGTTATATTTCAGATTTTTAACCGAATATTGAGATCGATGTTTGACACAGTAAACATTCGAATTGGGAAAATTATATTTCTAGCAAAATTGTATCCCTTTAAGTTATCTTTCCAACGTACTTTGAATTGTTTCAATTGAATATTGGAAGAGAAAGTTATGACCAAAATACTGAATGCTATACAGAGACAAAAAAATTGAGCGTGAATAAAACTTTTCTTATTCGATTAAAATTCTTTTGGAAACCAATTTGGACGTGATTTTTAACCAATTTTTGACTCCTACAAATACAGAACAGCAGAATACATATGGATGAACTCTCATGTACATATTATACTCCAATATTCATCAATTATTATTATTAAAGGAGGAGAATTCATAATTTTTGTGAGATGAATGAAAGGGATTTACAAGAATTCAATCAAGTCGAGATACAAAACCTGATTTTTGAGCAAAAAAGAGAATGAACAAGTGGAGATTTATGAAGAAACTATTGAAGAGATTCAAGATTTCAAAATTCATCTCAATCTTCTCAATTTATCAAAAATTCGGGTTATATCTTTTCACTTAAATATGATTTCTTATAATTTCAATATGTTATGCTAAATTTATACATTTCTAGGTTGAGATGAACCCTTGTTATGATATTTTAATTTTTAATTAATTATTTTGACTTTAATTTGATTTGATTGGATTTGTGGATATTTATTATTGTTTTTATCGTTTTTTTCAATTGCTTGATCACCAATTAAATTGTTAGTGAATTTTATTATTATCGAGAGAGACAATATGATTTAAACATTTTATAATAAATATTGTAAGGTTCGATAGATGATAGAGATATATATCTATGCTTTATATGGTTTCAATAGGTATTCTAATACTTATTAATGTATTTATCATGTTTATATCTTTCATTGAGAGATAGAATGGTCACATGAGGGGAATATATTTGATCGCTATCGAGAAATGTTTTCAATTAAATTAAGAACGTTGACCAACATGAATGATTTCAGATTGTCACTTTAATTGTTACACTAAAAATGGAATAATAAGGGGGATTCGACATCTTAGCAATGCATCTCACATATATGAAAAATACTTTTAATTGTTTTCATTAGTTTAGTTGATAATTTAGATATTAGTATAGAAAACTCAAAATCTATTTGTTATTCGATTAAAGTTATTATTAATTTGAAATCGATTAAATACGTAGTCCTTGTGGGTTCGACACTCTACACACTATTTTATTACTTGTTCACGATCCCGTTCACTTGTGAGAAATCGAACGATCACCTTGTTAGAGGTGAAATGCTGCCCTGTGGTTGATATGTTCTTGTGAGGTTGGTGGCTCCGTTATCACATCGTAAATTACATGGACTTGAAAATGTTTGATAGGAAGAAAATGGTTTCTTGATGGGTTTTATGTTGGTTTATGATTTAGGGTGATGAAGTTCATGATGAAATGGCGAGTATTGTGGTGGAGGCGGCAGGTGGTGGGCGATGGTGGTGAGTGACGGTGGCTGAGAAATGGGTGGATCGCCATTTTTGGTTTTGGGGTGGGTGGGGGGTGAGTGGAGAAGATGAAGTATATCTCTTTTTTGGTTTTTGGTTTTAATTATTTATTTTAATTTTTTTGTTATAGAAAATTTAAATTTACTATTTTAACATTTTAAAATTAATCAAATTTTGTTCAACTCTTTGGCTTTGGTCAACTAATAGATTTTGTTAGATTGGACTACAAGTGAGAATTTTAAAAGGTTTGGTACCACGAGTGCTATAAAATAAAAGTTTGGATTAAATCAGCATAAAAGTGAAAAGTTCGATACTGTACTGCAATCTTCCCTTTAATTAATACTTGCACAATATAGTCAAATGGGAGTGAACAAAACTCGCCATTTCCTCCCCAAAAAAAAAATAATATTAATAAAAATAATGAAAAAAGGCAGTTGGCCCGTAAATTGTGCTGGTAGATCTTTTATGATCAATATCAAGCATTTTTTTGGTTGTTTAGCTCTTATTCTTGGAAAAGGTTTAATAAAGGGTCGTGGTTCTATACAGGTGAGAAGAATTTCAGAGATGACTGATATCACAGGCCTAAACACTTGAACAGGGTCACCCAATAAATGGACAAGCTCAAAGGGAGGAGTTAGACAACAATCATGCTTCCAAAGAAGTGATTGGTCCGAATTTTGATTTGAACAAGAATAACTTGATAAGCGATACCATAAGGGGTCATTTTCCAAAAGGTATAGGGCCAAGTTTTTAGATTGTTTAAGAATGTTGGGCGACAGCAATAGAATTTGACCCAAAAAATAATAAATTACTCCCAAAAAATAAAAATCAAGTATGTTTATTGACACGACGTGCTCCACAATAGGGTAGCAACTTCATCAATTTCTTTAATTTTGACTCAATTAGTGGAGGAATAATGCTACTTGTATATAATCAAATACATAATAATTTACATAGAGATGAGATGTCAAAGAATATGGAGAATATATATATATATATATATAT
>CAIGRB010145354.1:20489-32107 GCA_903798255.1 Fraxinus quadrangulata
ATATATATATATATATATATATATATTTTTTTTTTTTGGTTGACGAAATTCTGACACAATCATATATCACATCATCATGTGCATATAAACTATTATGTACATATAGCATAACCGTTAGTGGAGCGCCATACATACTAATTAATACCCTCTAGCTTTTGGCAGTAGTGGTAATGGGCCTCAAACATTGGGCCAAGCATGAATTTTTGAGCACTTGAGAGAATCATAAATCAAATGTAGAATTTTGCACCACCACTTTTTGTTACATGTTACATTCATTCGTTGCTGGTTTCCAAGAATTGGTACATGGAATTAAGTGAATCATCCCCTTCAAATGGTAAACATAATAATGAGATAAGTTGTTTCGTAAATATTGTTAAAGGAGATAACCCTACAAGCAATACAAACGAGAAACGAATGCGAATTGCGTGGCTAGATATATAGTTGAAGATCGAATTCGAGAGAATGCAAGGCTTGAAAATTGTGCATTATATTGAGAATGTGTTCCACCGATAGAAACATCTACATTTAGAGCATTGCAAATGCATAAATAGCTACCTGCTACAACTAAAGAACAATACTTGGTGTACAATCAACATTGTCAACAATGTTGTACCATTGTACAAATAGATTAATTCACAACTAAATGGGTTTGTCTATATTTACTAGGGAAACTTTCATAACAAAGATGTTAAGTTTCATCAATTTAAAATTTAAAATTTTAGATTTTTTAAGGTTTAAAATTTCAAATCTCAGATTTTTTAAATTTTATTTATAAATTAATTAATTAAGCACATATTTTATTAATTAAATATATTAAGATTACAATTCCATATAATTTGATCACAAATTTAGAAATTTTATAAGTCACAATTTGTTTATCGGTCACAAATAAAAAAATTTATACGTCACAACTTATTCATCGATCACAAATCACAAATATTGTAAGTCACAACTTAATAGATAGTTACAAATTGTCAAATTATCGATCATAAATTAACAATTTTTTAGGTCACAAATTATTTCGTGGTCACAATTTTTTTTACTATTCACATATTGTTTATAGGTCATATATTAACCAATTTAATTGTCACAAACAATCAAATAATCTATGACCACAATCCACCTCACCACTCCCATTAGCACCACCATCGCCACAAAAACTACTACCACCACCACCTCTCGACAGTAACATAATCTCAAACAAATGAACACTTCGCATAAAAACACCACCACATCGGCGCGAGCCGATCCACCACAACCTCGACAGACCTATCGCCAACAACATCTCACCATCACCTCCGACCACCACCGCCCCCATCCACCACCAACTGGAAACACACCCAAAACCCACATCAGATTGTAGAGCTGCGATCTGGACATGACGCGTAGACCACAACCACCACCACCACCAAGAGCCAATACCACCACCACCATATCCAATATAACCTCGACCACTATTGGATCCAATAAAACCAAAGCCGCCCAAACACCACCACCATGAACACCACTACCACCACAACCCAACCGCCACTCCGTCGCTACCAAATTTTCTCCTATCACAACCAACAAAAACTCAGACACCAGATTGCAGCCAAAATTTTCCCAAATCTCCCATCATTCACCGTCGCAGCGGTGGTGTTCACGCCACTCGCAGCGGCGATGCGCATTGCACAGCGACAGCGGCTGGAACGCCGCTCAGGCCATACTGCAGCAGAGATGTCGCTAAATGCAGTGCCGTTCACACCTCGTTCACAGCGGCCGTTGAGTGCAGCGTCATTCACACCATAGACAGCTACGTTATGCTGTTCATACCCCGTTCACGTGGTGGGCAGCCGTGACGTGTCATTGTAGCGGCAAAATTTGCGGTGGTCTCCGGCGAAAATATCCGATAGTTGAGATAAAGAGATGGAAGAGAGAAATGAAATGTTGGAGAGAGAGAGAGAGAGAGAGAGAGAGAGAGAGAGAGAGAGAGAGGAGAATTGGAAAATGATTAGGGTTTTGGATGGGAGATTGGGTATGGTGGCTGTATATTAATTTAATTTTATAATATAATTATTAAATATTAAAATTTTGAATTAATATATGATTTTTGTATAAATAAAATTTATATCTGAAATTCGAAATTGGAATTTTAAAATTCTGGTTTTATGTAATTTTCATTATTTACTATTTATGAGAAAATATCGTAAAATTCAAAGAGCATCTCTTTCAAACCAATGGGCTTATGTGTGTGTGTACTAGCTTGGATCGTGTCGAAATAAAATATCTATCTAATTCGATCTACTCCGTAAACTCATGATAGTAATCCAAAGAAAAAGGCATGCTTTGTTATGATCAGCAGTCAGCACTCCTGGCGCACATTAGACGCCACAGCTCTAGCCCAGAATTTGATCTGCTTCTTCATGTCTTCTGTTGACCTTCCGCTTGAAGAAGATGATAAGCTTTGTGCCATCCACGCGTCAGAAAGAAATTGCCTCCTCATATTTTCTTCTGCTGATTTGACTCGCTTCTTCTCTTTCAAACCTGGGAGTATGCTAACTACACTTGGATTTAAGTCTTGTACCACGTCGAAATTGAATCCCAAATCCTTGAATCCTTGAACTTCTTCAAACCCAAGATTAGTTAAGCTTTTACTCTTCTTAATTTGACTAGCAGGGTATTGCTTTCTCATCTGTTCCAGCCCATCCATGTTAAGGTTTTTTAATCCTGGCTTCTTTCGACCTGGTTGATTTCTTGGCTTGCTACAACTTTGTGCCATAGCCTGTAATGCAAGCACAGTAACATTAGGTCTTGAATGAATAGTAAGAATATCGGGTTGAACTGGACAAGATCAAAGACGAAAAACCCGTAACACAATATATACGTACCTTTGAAGAAGTATGTCTAGGAGGCAACATGTCAGAATGGATTAGAGAAGCTTGCCTAATTAACTTGCCCATGCGAAAGTCACTCTCATCATCTTGAAATTCTTCTAATCCGAGGGTAGTTGGTAGAGATGGTGCACAAGGCAATTGGCCTAGTGTGTTCGATTTACATCTTGCAAACTCACTCCCTTTTGCTTGAGCTTGTTCTTCCCTCTCCATCGATGTTGTCTTAATTAAACCAGAAGGCTTAAATCTCCCACCTTCGGACAGGGACAGGTTCTTGATTGATTCATAGGTTTGATCGAATGATTTTTCAACCATGGTCTCTTGCCTGATGTTCGAGGAAGTACTAGGACAGGACTCAAAAAGAATTCATTACTAAGATCCATATATTAAGCAAGCACATTTTCTCAAGAGTATATATATTTCTTGGAGAACCACCTTAGATATTTTTATTTTTTTAGGGAAAATTGCTGCTGCGGTCCCAAATATTTTTATTTTTTGCAGACTTTACCTCAACCTTCATTCTGTGCCACCACATGTTCCAAACTTTTGAAACATTCGCAGATGCAATCCAAAATGACGAAAAACGTTAGTTCCACCATCAATTGACCTAAAAAAATGGAAAAAATGCAAATTTTGACCAATTTAAATAGGCGTATTTTCGTCTAATTCTATTTCCCTTTTTCATTGTACTAATCACTGTTCATTTCCATCTTTCACGATTTGCAACCATCCTTTTGCATATCACCATTTTTATTACCTCCATTGCTTTCAGCATTTTTCGATACTTCATTTTTTCAGCAACCCCATCATTTTCCATGATTTTCTTCATGGGTGAATCCACAGGCATGTTTGCTCTCTCTGTTTTCTCATCAAATTTCTCAACATCTATATCAGAGGAGATTTCAATCACGATAGAATATTTTTTCTCAACAAACTCATTTTCACCCTCAAATGCCGAATCCGAGTCCTCAAAAACCTTAGCTTTTTTCTCCATAGAATTTTCACTCAATCCCCTACTTGAACCCAGGTTTTCTTTAATTTAACAACTCCACTTCCCGAATCCCCCTCACCCAAGTCATTTGCCCCTGTGTCACCTCCCATACTACCAAGATCGATGACTGTAGGCCCTCCCACCTCACAATCAACAATTTGGTCTTTAGATGAGGTAAAACGTTGCTCAAGAGGAGTATGAAATTCCAATTCATCATCGTAACCTATAATTTGATCAATAAAGCTACTACTGTCAGGTAGCAAAACCATGATGATTCTAGTATGTTCGGATGAAGTGGGACTCGGAGAGGATGAAATCGGGTTGGCATTCAAATCCGTGAATGTCTCGGATTCAAGGGCAAAGGGGCAAGTTAGTAATTTCGATTCCTGGGAAGGGCTTGGCTTCCAGAACTCTATCAATGAGGCAAATTTGTCTTCCTTCTCTTCTCCCATTAAAAGAAGGGAAATAGATTGTGATTAGCATAGTGAAAAGGGGAAAATAGAATTGGATGAAAATGCTCCCGTTTAATTTGGTCAAAATTTGCCTTTTTTTTTTCATTTTTGAGGTCAACTGACGGTGGAACTAACGTTTATTGTCATTTTGGACTGCATCTGCAAATTTCTCAAATGTTTGAGACTTGTGGTGACACAAAGTGAAAGTTGAGGCAAAGTCTGCAAAATAAAGGTTTGGGACCTCAGCTGCAATTTTCCATTTTTTATACCGTTATCTGTCAAACCGCGACATGGGACTGGATTTTATGTGCTATAAGATTGCAACACATAAAATACTAGGTACAACTTAGAACAATGAGTAGACAGAGTCAAAGAAAGAGAGATACATATGTATTACTAATTTTGGAAGGGAAGAAGTGGGCACATTTGATTGGAGAAGGGGTCATTCCAGCACCGCCCACGTTATTATCCTTTAGTATTATGAGGATTCTTAAGCAAATAGAAATCAGACTCTTGCTATAAGATTTTGTTGTATTAATTATGTCACATCTATAATATATGCTAATCTTTTTTTAGCAAACTCGAAAGGGACTTATTTTGGCATTAATTTCAAAATTTATATTCAAACACTCCCACATCTTGCACCAAATGCAGAACCCAGCGGAGCCTACTTTCCATTTTGGACACATCTGAATGACTGCAGCAAGTTTTAGTCATTAGCCAAATGTTTATCACATAAGCACGGAGCTAGAGTCCAACACGACACTACATGAGAATTGCGACGAAGGTTCAGGCAAGAACTTATATGAGACGAGGCACATCTTATCCTATCTACGAACCTAGTAGCTTATCTAGTTATTGGTTGTTCAAGTGTTATGACATCTATCATTTCGTCCCCTAATGTTTTAAAAATAGAAATGTGTTTCCCGATTTTCATTTTCGGTATCCATTGAAAAATATCAAATGATTGTTCACTCGACTGGGCCACTATATATATGTAGAACTAAACTTAGTTGCACAGTCTTTAGAAATTCCCAAGCGTTAGCAAAGAAAGAAGCCTACTTGAAGAGGGTTGCCAAGAGGAGCAAGCCTACATCGAGCAAGTTGGCTCACTTATTGTTCTGGAAAGAGTTCGCTATTACTGCCCCGTGAGCAAAGGTCCGTCAAATGGTCTCAAAGATTAGCAAGAAAGCCAAACCCCTTCCTCTTGTACCCCTCCTATTCAAAGAAACTTTCTCGGCTAGAGTAGTTTGTTCTTTTCCTTCCATTTATTGAGCTTTCTCTCGCTTAATTCAATAGGATTTTCATAGATTCGTAGACCCTTTCCATTTGATAAGTTGATCGCTTCTTCCTTTGCTGGAATTGCCATCTTTGCTGCTCTCGATTTCTGAATTCGTACCCTTCAAATGAAAGTACCGTTGGGATAGTTAACCAATTATTTCTAAATGAATAAATTAGTTTCCGCCCTAGTAACATGCGATAGTTCAATACAGTGTTGAAGTATATCGAGATCATGAAATCAAGTTTCTGAAATTTATGAACATGTTAATGGAAAAAATGATACCAAGTGCACCTAGAGGACACGTCAAATACAAAATTTTAAATAAATAATATTTGATCTCTATTGTTTCTTAAAACTCTCAGAGCACGACATTCGTATTAAGATTTCTAGTGGTGAAGAAGAGTGGGGGATTCCTAACCTACCGCCCTCGAAAATTCAGCCAACAAATTATTTCTCCAATAATGAAATTCCATGCATAAAGTGAGAAAAAACCTGATAAAAAACCAACCAAGAAGGAAGGTGAAAAATGGTGCAGTCGAAGCTTCACATAGCCATGTTCCCATGGTTTGCCTTCTCCATCTCTCTAATGAGCTTGCTATAAGGGGTCACAATCTCATTCTTATTGCCTAAAAAGGCCCAAATTCAGTTACAAAATGCTAATCTTCGTCCCAATCTTATCACTTTTTATGCGCTTTCTGTTCCCCAAGTTGAAGGCCTCCCACCAGGCGCTGAGACAACCTCCGAAATACCATATTTCTAACCGGCCGCCAGGCCGCTTCCATGGACCTGATGCGTAATCAAGTTAAAGAAACATTCTGTGGATTGAACCCGGATTTTGTTTTCTGTGATACTGCACATTGGATACCTGATTGAGCATCTGAATTTGGATTCAGAACTGTATGTTGCAATGTTGTATGTGCAGCGTCTATCGCGATTGCACTTGTCCCTGCATGGAAATGTTTGAAAGACGGGTCAGTATCTGATGAAGAATTGATGGAACCTCCAGCAGGGTACCCTTCTGCCGCCGTGGTGTTGCGAAAACACGAGGCACGTTCATTGTCGTTTATTTCTACGGAATTTGCCGACGGGATCACATTTTATGAGCGTATCACGACCGCCTTGAGAAACTGCGATGCAATCTCTATTAGGACATGCAGAGAGTTAGAAGGTCCCTTGTGTGATTATATAGGAGACCAGTATGGGAAGCCAATGCTGCTAACAGGACCCATCTTGACCGAGCCAACTAAAGCACCTTTAGAGCACCGGTGGACGGAATTTCTCAACAGCTTTGAGCCAGGTATTGTTTTAAACATGTCCCCTCGCATACAGGCAATATCATTTGTTTCATGAAAAGCCCAACACGAATGCAATTTTTATAGTGGCTTGAGGAGCTTTTGTTGCTAATTTGGAATGCTATTAAGTGTTTGTAAGACAATAAGTGAGTAGTAAGTTGTGAGTCCTACATATATGTGAATAAAAAATATATTTGATCAATTTAATAAAAAGTTAAGCTTTGCCAAGCATGCACTAAATATTGCTTTCAACAGGTACAGTGGTATTTTGTGCATTCGGCAGCCAATTGATCCTTGAAAAGCAGCACTTTCAAGAACTAGTTTTAGGGTTTGAGCTAACAGGCTTGCCATTCCTAATAGCCCTGAAACCTAGGCACAGCGATTGAAGAAGCATTGCCCGAGGGATTTGAGGTGCAAATTCGAGGGCGAGGAATAGTACACATGCATGGTTCAACACCCTCTGATATTGAACCCCCCCCGTCAATAGGTTGTTTTGTGAGCCACTTGTGGATTTGGTTCGATGTGGGAGCCTTTGATGAGTGGCTGCCAAATAGTGCTAGTACCTCATTTAGGTGACAAGATATTGAACACCAGATTATTGGCTGAAGAACTGAAAAATGCCGTGGAAGTTGAGAGAGATGAAAATGGATTGTTTACAAAAGAGGATTTGTGCAATGCTATTAACTCTGATTAAGGAAAACCACGCAAAGTAGAAAGAAACCTTAACAGATCCATGTTTTATGAAAAACTACATAGACAATTTTGTAAGTAATTTGGGTGAACTTAGGAAGAATTAAACATTCCAGATATAAAATCTTAATAACCACATTTTGGTTCTGCTCATTTTCTATATATCTTGCTCAACTGTTCATAGCATTTCATTTTTTATCATTATTGTTGGATTGTTGATTGCAATAAATTTCTCTAGCACGAAGACAAGAATTAATTAGTGATGAAGTCAAAAATATCCACCCCGAGCATGAGGACTACGATCATCCATTCCCCCACAAAGGGGTCCATCTGCTCAAGTGTCATTGGTCATCGGGATACCTCGAGGACGTTATCCATTTTCGCCCACAACATGTGCTCTGGATATCCTCGGGAATGGGGGGTCCTCGGGTAATTACCTTGGCAGGATTTCTCTTCCTAATCTAGCACGAGTAGCCCCAACTTATCCGGGACTTTGGTCCTATTCAATTACCCCATTAAGAAATCCTAAGTACCGAAGGAGTCATACCTTAGGGAACTCTTCAAACACGAAAAAGGTTGGACTTATTGTTATAGTCAAATGCTTATCCCGATAATTACTCCTTGAAATAAGGATGACAAATTTCACTAGGATTAAAATACTACCCAGCACTATAAGTATAGGTTCTGGGATCATTATTCAGGTACGTTTTTATATATAATTTTCAGCACGCATATTTTCTAAAATTCTCTCTGACTTAAGTATCGGAGGGGTGACGAGGACATACTTCGATGCCTTTGTTTCAGGTACCGGAAGATCTCGTTCGTACTTATTCTCAGTCATCAAGCTTGAAAATCACACATATGCGATTTTTGGTAGCATCCATTAGCAAGGTGATTAGTAGTTAAAAGGTTGATTTAGATTGAAAACTGTATAAATAGATGCAGAATGGCCTGTAATTAATTTTTTACTATCTCACGTGGAGGGGATGGAAGAGTATAAGAGTACAAATGTGATGCAGAGGAACTAATGAATAACAAACAAAGAATGCGATTAGGATGATTACTCATTGATTCGACAGAACTCCGAGCTAATATCTATTGAACGACTAGAAAGAGCACTTCCAAGATTCTAACTCTATTAGTTCAAAAAACCACCAATTGGAAATAAGAAGTGCACTAGTATTTAAATCAACATGAAAACTTTACTTCTTAAAATCCTATTATGTAACTAAAATACCCTTTCGACAAAGCAAATAAAATAAATAGCTGAGAATAAAAGATAGCGAGGTTCACCCTTGTTGTTAAGCCGTATCCAACCAGCGCTACTACGATGGTCTAACTGACTGCATGAAAATGTGTTGCCTGTAATGACTGAAAGGCTTAACACAGGATGGATCTGATTCAGGGAACTTTAATAGGCATTGGTTTTGTCTCATTTTCTGATACAAATGATGGCAATAGGAGTACTAAGGGACGAGAAGTAATGGCTTGTACATATTGCAAGGTAACACTCTTCGAAATACTACCAAATTTTTGTACCACTCTGGAATTTGAGCAAACTTTACTCTGGCACTTAAGGGTGGGACACACAAGTGAAAGGGGATTGATTGAACTATGGACCACGGGTTGCACGGTAAAACAGAGATATCCAAGCTTCTAGTTTGTAAACACTTCATTCTTGGACAACAAACCAGACTAGGGATTCTAAGTCTGGGAACCGGACTAGGGGATTCTAGACTGTGAAGACTACTCCTTGGCAACTATTGGACCCAAAATAACTATGGAACTTCGGTTGTAAGGCAGCAAATTATGTGAACTCGATAATTTTTTGTTGTCCTGCATACATATACATGTAAATGAAGGGAAGTTTGAACTAAGTTGTTGGGTTTTGTTACCCAATAATTTGGGGCGATAATTTAAAACAGATATCGTATAATTTATCGACACCATGGACGTGGCTTGATCCGAAAAAGACCAACACTTTTTGGCCCAAGTAATGGCTATTGAGTTAGGTTATTAGTATGTGGTTTTGGATATATGTTAGCCCATTTACTTGCTTTCAATTGGCAGCCCATTAAAGGAGTGTTTGGCCCAATTGTGTGATATAAGTCATTAACCATTAGAATATATATCCATTACCTCCCAGCCGTTTTTTCTCCTTTTGTGTGTGTGTATGTATGTATTGTAGCAATGGAGAAGAGTGGAAAGAGAGAGGCGGTCGAGAGCCTTGAGGTTGAGTGAAATTCAACCATTGTTATCTCTTTTTCTTCTTCCTACCTTTGTGGATTGCTAATACCACCACCATACAGTCTCCTTAGTGGGGTTCCTGTGGTAACCAAAATGTTGGTTTGGTTTGGGTCAAGCTTGTCAGGTGGTGTTCGTTTAGTTGGTTTTTCAAGGATTGGATCAAGTTTTCTCTTGGGATTTGAACAAGAAATGGTATCAGAGCTTGGGTGTTGAGAAATCTAAAATTTTTGGGCGTCAAAAATGATTGAAGAAAGCTAAAAGAGAAGCTATAAGTCGGACAAAAAAATAGAGAAAAAGCTATACAGTTTTAAAAATTCTGACCGCAACCTATTTGTTGTGTTTTTATGCGAAATCGCTCATCATTTAGAGAAACAGCGATAACCGGTGGGCTGTGCAGGCAGAGGTGCACCTGGTGATCAGCGCATGGCGACCGACGACAGTGTATGCCACCGAGCGTGAAGCCCATGCATAACCATCATGACAGCGTGTGGGGTGGATTTCTATGATAACGTCAAAAGACAGAATGTCGTGAAAACTTGATAGACCCTATGGTGTTGTCGAATTTCATTTTGAGCAATACGGTGATATCTACACTACTTTGCCCTTGGACGTTCGAGTGCATAGTGTTGTTTTGGGTTGCCATAGTTGACGGAAGCTTTGGGGCAAATAGTGGTAGCCCTAAAATAGTGAATTTGCATCTCTTGATATTCTCGGACCTTCAGACGTGGATCGTTAGGTATCATGTTATTTCTCTTTTATTATTGCAGTTCGATTATCGTATAGGATAACAATTTACTTTTCGCATAGAAGTTATCGTATGAGGTGACGTTAGAATTGAGGCTACGGTGAAGGGGTAATCATTGCCTCTTGCTATACCTAGAAATTATGTGTTAATTATTTGCCTTGAATTCTTTGCAAATTTGTTACAAATTAATTTTTCACAATTAGAAGTTTTGTGCATTTTTTTGTAAAACGACAACATCTTTTGAGTGAGTTTTTTTAATGAAAAAATGGGATTTTTAATTTTAAAAAAACGATTTTTTTTAATAAAACTGTTGATGGTAAATGTAGGGTCAAGGCAAGTACGAAAGGTAAAATGTGTTTAACTGCAATAAACTTAGACATGGTTGAAAAGGATTGTCCTAGAAAGGATAAAAAAGGAAAGATGAGGAGAGATGTGGAGTGAATGTTGTCATTAGGTCGAGTGATGACCCGTATGAGGTTTATTGATCGTAAACATGGTTACTGCATATGCATCTACGCATAATCATTTTTGCATATGTGTGATTGCTTAATTTTGTTTCGTGGTTATATGTCACATCTCAAAATGTTTGATATGTGCATTTGCATAAATTTGAGAGCAATCTGATTACTTGTGTAATGTGTGTGCAAGTATGGTAGATTGAGATCTATGGCGTACTCCTTTTAATTTGAGAGCAATGTTAGAAAGTTTGATAATAAGAAGAAAGTGGAGCAACTATTTACTCTTTTATCTATGTGAGTCTATGTGATTTGTGAGATTATATGAGGGAGCCATATGAGGGTTATCTTTTTTTTATCTTTGTGAGCCTCTTTTATAAGTGTAGTCAAGTAATCAACTATTTCTTCTATTCTCTTTGTGAGTGACACTTTTACCATTCCCTTTGTGGGATAAATCCTTTGTGGATATCTTGAGCATTGGTGTTGGAGTACCATTGTGGTGCGCGGGTCAACTTAAATTGAGTCCTAACATTTGTGGTCGCTAAAGGTGTTGATTTCAGCCATAGTGGATTTGTAATGCATTGACAGTAAGTG
>CAIGRB010145409.1:0-12125 GCA_903798255.1 Fraxinus quadrangulata
TAAACTCACATATCCCAAATTTCAATTCCTAGCTCCGTGTTTCTTTTTCCCTCAGCTTATTTTCTTTCTCTTTCACTTGGGGATCACTTGAAGGGATAAAATATCTTAATATGGGGTATTTATAGAGTCGTAAAGGGTTTGGGTCGTGAATCATGCTTAAGGATTAAGAAAATACTTCATTCAGCCATGTTGACATGTGTTAAGCAAGAGGTGGCTTCATGCAACAATTTTCTCTCATCATCCATATGTAACTTATAAGTTATATATCTATCCTATATGAAGTATCAATGGGGTGGAAGACATGGTGGAAGCCTTAATGTTGAAGAAATTGAATGGTAAAATGACAAGTCTCCCAAACATGAGGTGGCTTCTTGCAGTTAAATTCTGATTTTGTACCTATCCTTGGAGGATTTGTATGAAACTTATGGATAATATACTGAATATATGATGCCCTAAGAGAGTTGTAAACGTGACTAATGCTTAATGATGAAGGAATTGACCATTACAAGGACAAATTGACAAGCATGATGTGTATTAAGCATGAGGTATCCCTTGTAGTAGAAATCTGACTTCCCCTCTATCCTTGCAGGTACAAATCAAGTGTCCTTAGCTTATTTTAATGTATTTACAATCCATCTTACCTACCCTAAGNAGGAGGCGGCTAAGCATGATGTGTCCCTTGTATTAGAAATCTGATTTCACCTCTATCCTTGTAGGTACAAATCAAGTGTCCTTAGCTTATTTTAATGTCTTTACAATCCATCTTACCTACCCTAAGATCCCAAAACATTTTATATCATTAATTCCTTAACCGTTCATTACTTACCCGATTGATACTCGATTTTCGACCGATTTCAACAATTCACACCTCAATATTTATAGCGTCATATAAAACCCATATTATTGCGTAGTGATCTTGTCAATTCATGCCTCATGTCCTAAATATGTCAATTACCTATTTAGAGTTTACAATGACCTTGATCAACCGAATGGAAAGCTAGAACCTTTATCGATACTAATTCCGCCCTTTTCAAGATTCCAATTGCTTAACAAGTTAATATCCAACATCTAAATTAACCAAATTTCTCTATCATAGCTCAATGTAGAATTCGTCACCTAGGTCGAGGATTCGAAGCCTAACACCATTTAAAGATCTTAACCTCTGAATAATCGAATGTACCATTGTAAAATAAAGCAATTAGGAAAATTGATGCAAATGACATTGTAAATAGCATGCATGAATCATATTGGCCAAATGTGTAATGTGAAGTTTGGGGTATTACAATTTGTTCCACAACTAAGTGGGATTTATAAACTTGCAAGAAATTAATGTAATTCTTGCTTAGAACTTATAGAATTTTGAGTTATGAAATTAAGTTTTTAGTAATGAAACAATATGATTGGAGATGATGATTAGGAACATAATGAACTTTCAACTTTGTGTCTAATGTTAAACTATTATATATGTTAATTTGCATTGATGCGAAATGATATATGCATTGATTAGGAATATCTATCTCTAAAATTTGATAGATCATTTCATAAAAAATCTATAGTTGATAATTATAAATGTGCTAAGCTAAATGGAACAGCATTTGACACGATATGATTTTGGGTATACTAGAAGAACATAGTTCTATTAGATGATCTCATGCTCGAATGTGACTGAGCTGAGGTAGTTAATTTAGCGTTGACATTTTTAGTTGGTTACATTTTTTAAGATGAGTAACAAGTCCAAACTGATCTCTTCTCAATAGTTTCAAACTTTGAAAGTCAAAGTGACTTACAAATTGAAGCGTCAATTTTGTTTATTGACACTATTCGATGTGTTGAGTTAAAAGACATGCGACTTGGCATTGCTAAGTCTTGATGACATGCTTGTGTTGCAATGTTCTAGTTCATGTAAGAGTTCGGATCTTAAGTATTAAATAAGTTAGAACAAATATAGGATATATGAGGAGACCAGAGAAGGGATTAAAAAGAACATATGAGATAGTAAGTACATGTGATTTTGTAGATGATTAATATTATGAAGGTTCAAGTACTTTAACTATAATATTTTGAATCACTTAGCTCGTAAGTGTTTAAGTTAAAGGATGTTGCACTATAATATTTTTGACTTATATGTGGTAGTTCCGTTCATACTCATTGTGGTGATTTTTATTATGGTTCTAGATATTTTGCAATGGTTTGAGATTTTTGAGTTGTGAATACCATTCAAAGATTATAAGAGCCAAACTTCCATATAGTTAATCCATCCAAATTTCTTTGCGGGCCGTGATAAGAGAGATAGAGATCGAACCTTATTTTTTCATTACATTTATACATGGATTCACACATTTGAATTGCACTTATTGATTTAGATTTTACTGAAGTTGAGTAGAAAATCAAATTATAAAACGAAAGAATCTGAGAACTGTTTGAAAGTGTGAATTTTTATCACAAGAGTTCAATGATCAATGTAATGAAAGGAATTCTTATTGAATTGAGCATTCCTTGTACACCAAGACTATATGGTGTATTGGATAAAAGGAATGGAGTATTGTTAAATCTGATGAGGTTGAGATAATGTAGTCCAATTTATGTATTTGCTTTTAGGGAAGAGTGTTGGTTAACTGAAACTTGTCACTCAATGGAGTTCTCTCATTATTTGTACCTTCAGAATTACATTAGTTCTAAACATATAGATAACCAAATATGGGTTATCTTAAACTCATGACCATCTACATAAGTTCTTATTTTTTCAAATGAGTTTGGAAACATGAGTCTGTTAAGAACAAGATGTATCTCTACGAGATACACATGCCTGTCCAAATGGTATTTGTTTGTAAGTGAAATTTTTGGAGGATATTGAATCATAAAAATGTTATATTTGATATTTTTCTTAGCAAAGAAGAAATGTTTGGAGAGTATTAGCTAAATTAATATTATATGTATTCATAAATTAGTTTAAACACAAAGGAATTATTTTAAACTTCTGATTCAAACTTGAGTAATATGTTTTCAAGTGGAAACTCCGAGTGGGAGTAATCTAATTTCAAATTGTCCAAAAACTTTTAGTTTACACGAGTACAATGAAGAAAAAATGAGAAAAGTGACATAATCCATTTTTGAAATTGGAGAAATCTAAATTAGAAATTACAAAACCCTTTACTTTTATGAGTATATAAATAAAATAAAATAAAAAAGAGGAAAGTGATGGAATTATAAATAGAGTATAGAAAATCCAGCAAAAGCTGGGATGTGGTGGAAATTTTAATTGGACATTAATTTTAATTAAAACATTCAAGTTTCTGAATACTAAGTGAAAGACTAATGAATTTATAATTGATAACGCTCATTTTTTATTTTTTGGGAAAATTGTTATACCAAATATGAGTGTATTGAGGGAGATAAATAATTTTTATGATAGTGAGATTCACTTCTGTACGCATATGCTAACCATAATAGTTTGTTTAAATTTAGAGTTACATTAAATAAACTAGAGCTTATATTTTTATTCTCAATAGAGAATTGATTGAAGAGATCTACAAAAATCGACTTGTAGGTTTCATGTTGAAGGATTTTTTTAGTATTGTGGTAACTTTATAGCTATACTTGTAGCCTCATGCAGTCATCTTGATAGTAGTAATTAAGTTTTGCAAGGTTTAAAATCTCGTACAAATTTTATTATGTGTATGAAGATCACGGTATTTATGTAAATGTAACGATTCAATAGGGGTTCTTGTTGGACTTTCCTTATATACATTAAATCTCTTAAGTACATCTTCAACATAATGAGATTGGGAAAGTACAATTCCATCAGATGTTCTAAAGATCTTAATCCCTAATATCACATTAGCCATACCCATGTCCTTTATGTCAAAATGGTTCGTTAATATATGTTTCGAATTATATTGTGACTATTGCCCATAATTAACATGTCATCCACGTATAGACATATAATTACATAAGCTTTAGGTATATATTTTTATTTATACGCTCTTGTCACACTTGTTAATTTTAAAATAATTTGAAAACATAGTTTTATCAAACTTTTGTGCCATTGCTTTGGAGCTTGCTTCAACTCATATAGCGATTTATCGAGTTTACAAACTTTTCATTCTTAGTTAGGAGAAATGAATCCTTCAGGTTGCTCCATGTATACTTCTAATTCTAACGCACTATTCAAAAATGCCGTTTCCACGTCCATTTGATGAATCTCAAGATAATGCAATGCAGCAATTGTAATCAACAACTTTATAAATGTGATTCTAGTCGCAAGTGAGTAGGTATCAAATAAATCAAGTCCTTCATTTTGCCTATAACCTTTGATAACCAACCTAACCTTGTATTTGTTAATGGATCCATCCGGTTTCAATTTTTTCTTGAAAATCCATTTACACCTTAAATGCTTATTTTCAAGTGGTAAATCAACTAATTCCTAAGTATGGTTTTGCATTAGAGAATCTATCTCACTATTGATAAATTCTTTCCAATATGATACTTCTGGTGTAGTCATTGCTTCACTAAATATCTTTAGATCATTTTCTACCATATAATTTAGAAAATTAGGACCACATAAAGTAGATTTCTAGTTCTTTTACTATATTTTAGTTCTTTATCGTTTGTAGAAATACCATTTGTAATTTCCTAAGTTCTCTTATTTGAACTTACGTTTTTCTTGTTTTTTCATAGAAAGATATTTTCAAAAAATAAAGCATTTCTCGATTCTATTATGAAGCCTTCAAGTATGTCTTGAATATCATACTTATGAACACGAAATCGATATATACCACTATTATTGGCGTATCTAATAAGTACGCTATCAATTGTTTTAGGCCTAATTTTCACTTATTTCGGCTTTGGTACTTCAACTTTAGCCAAACATTCCCACATTTTTAAGTATTTATAAGGAGGATAAACTTTCCATAATTCATATGGAGTTTCATCCATTTTCTTTTGAAGCATTTTATTTATAATGCTATTTACAGAAAGTATAGCTTTCCCCCATATATTTTGGAATAACCCCGAACTAATCAGCATTGTATTCATCATCTCCTTAAGGGTTCGATTTTTGCGTTCAGCAACACCGTTTGTTCGAAGTGAGTAAGGTGTCATTGCTTGATGAATAATGCCATGTTCAGAACAAAATTCTTCAAATGGTGCCCTGTATTCTCCTCGTCTAGCACTTTGAATATTCTTTATTTGTTTATTAAGTTAATTCTCAACTTTCGTCTTATAATGTTTAAAACCATTTAAGGCTTCATTTTTGCTTCTCAGCAAATAGATATAACAATACTTTGTACAATCATCAGTGAAAGTAATAAATTATTTCTTCTCACCTTTAGTTCGAACAAATTTCAAATAAAAAACATCGTTCTGTATTAACTCTAAAGGTATAGTGTTCATTTGAACCGAATGAAATGTTATTTTTCCCAATTTTGTTTCAACACAAATTTTACATTTATCATTAAGATCGAACCTAAGCATTGGTATCAAACTTAGATTCATAAGTTTAAGCATAGATTTTTAGTTTGCATGTCCTAGTCGATTATGCCATAAACAAGACAATTTAAGCATATAAACAGAATTTTTATTAATAATACTTTACTTTGGTACAATAGTAAGAACGTTTATTTTGAATATTCCATCATACAAATATCATTTATCAACATACATCTCATTCTTAGTTAGCATAAATTTATCGGGCACAAATACTAATTTAAAGTCATTTTTCAAAATGTTTGGTGCATGTAGGACATTGTTGAGGACGAGTTCTTTCCGAGAAGTCATTTTTAAAGTAACCTTCCTTTTGAATTAGGAACTTGTAGAATTTTCCATGAAAAGTTGTTCTCCAATCAATTCTTTATAGTTTGAGAATATTGTCGTGTCTGCATAAATGTGGACGATAGCTCTGGTATCAACACAATATTATCTTGGATTCCCAACGTTGTTACATTCAAAAATAATTGCATACAAATTTATTTATTGTATCCCTTCAGATATGATGTCTTCTTCAATCACATTTACTTGTGCATTCTTTTTAGACTTACGACTTTCACTAGATTGATGTCCCACTTTATCACAGTTGTAACATTTGCCTTTGAATTTCTTGGCATTCTTGGTGTTGTCTCTCTTTTGTGCACCACCTGAAACCTTGTGCTTTTTGTTGATTCTTAAACTAGATTCCACCGAGTTGGCTTTGGCTTGCCCGAGTTGAACATTTGACTTTTTTCTGTCATTCTATCATCTTTTTCAATCCTTAGTTAGACAATAAGTTCTTCCAAGATTATCTCTTTACGCTTGTGCTTGAGATAATTTTTGAAATCTCTCAAAAGAGGAGGGAGTATCTCAATTATGGAAGACACTAGGAATGATTCACTGAGATTCATATTTTCAGCATGTAGGTCATGAAGAATCTCTCCATAGAGGAGGGAGTTTCTCGATGGCAGTAGCAACTTGGAATGATTCACTCAATGTCATCTTTTTTGCATAAATATCATGACTTAGAACCTGTAATTCTTGCACTTGCCTAATAAAGGTTTTGGAGTCTATCATTTGTACTCTAGGAACTTTCTGATAATGAACTTCTTCATGTCGGCGTCCTTTAATTTATACCTTTTCTCCGAGGAGTTCCAAAGTTCCTTATCAGATTTTATCGCACTATACACACTGTATAATGTATTGTCCAATCCATTTAGAATGTAGTTCTTGCATAACAACTCCAAGTGCTTCAAAGCATTCAATGCAATAATTGATTCCTCATTTTTTGCTCTTTCTTGTATGACAGGAAGATTTTCAGTTAAGAACCTTACCAAGTTCAAGGTAGTAAGATAAAAAAAAATCTTTTGTCACCATATTTTGATATTCATACCGTTGAATTTCCCCAGTTTCTCTCTATGTGGAATTGGAGTAGTTTGAATTGGTATAGCCAATGGTGAAATGGAATTTGGTGCCGGACTTGATATTGACGGAACCATATCATTTGTACCATTTGTTGTTTGACTCATACTAGTCTCATCAGTATCCATTTTTGTTACAAAAATAGAAGTTCCAAACAAAAGAATCAAGAATGGAACAACACTTATGCTTATTCAAAAAGATGAAGAGAATCAGTTTTTGAAACTAAAAAAATAATGAAAAATTCATCATAAAATTGTTAGGGAAAATAAGTTATATTGTTTTGATGGTTATAGGACTTTTGCACGAGTTTATGAACACATAAAACCTTGTTAAACAACACAAGAAAATGGTAGAAAACAAAGAAAGAAACAAAAGAAAGAAATGAAACAAAATATCCGAGGCAAGTGTTTAACACTTTGTCTTTAAGACGAATTTACCCTGCAATGGTCCTAACGGAGGTATGACAATGGTCTCCCAAGATAAAACGAAGAACTCCTTGTACTAGAGTACTAGAAGCACTTCAAACTACAAGGTCAAGGAAAACCGAAACATAATTTTTTCTATACACTTCCAAAGATTTTATAAGTAAGAAAGGGATGATTTTGCAAGAGAATTTGACGCAAGAATCATGTAGAATGATATATGATGTCATATTGGTGTCTAAGGGGTCCAATTTATAGAAGGTGAGAGGTTGTGGCCTGAGAGACACGTCTCAAAACTTAAAATCTTTCAGCAAGGGTCATAGCTCTTTGTGGCGTTTGCCTTGTTATACCCCATTTATATAGATAAATATCACCTGATAGAAATAAAAATTTGACAACTCAACTTAGGCATACGATTGCACATTATATTTTTTTGACACGATAAAATGAAATAAACATCTTCATAATAAGGTCTTCGTATATCTTCACCTGATTGCCTATGATATTCATATAGCATATTAAAACAAAAACTATAAAACCAAATTTCAACATATTTACGTTGATACAGATTGTAAGGCCAAACAATAGCCCACAACAAAACCCTAAAGGTCGTCATCAATATACATAGAACTTCCGAATCCCATAAGATCTTAACAGCTAACCATATCTTTTATGAAGTGCTATACTCACCTACAATGCAAGAATTACATAAACTAATGCTCAAATAAGTAAAAATCATGCATTTCATGAGTATGAGTAACACAAGTATATGACACCATGTCATTTCCTTGAAAACATCATGCTAAAATGCATCATATTCAAATATTTGTCAAATAGAACTTGAAATACTTTTATTTGAAAATGTTTCCTTTCATTGGGTTCTTGATCCACCTATTATGCACCGGGTAGAGCTCTGCGCAATATCAATAATCAAATGGAAAATATGAAATCGACACAGTCGGGTGGACTATCACCACTAGAAGTACATCCCCTAATTACCATTATGATTACCAAGAAGTATCCCACCTGCTACGTCAATAATCATAATATCACACAGGCACGATAAAGTGGTCTACCCTCCCATGATTACCAAATGTACATTCATTATCTACCCTTGCCATTACCTAGGAAGTCTCACATGTGATGCCAAAACATGTCACATAAGCATACCTTACATGCCTCGATGCCCTAGTTGTGGTGATAAAACATTTTATAATGTAAATTCATTTTTCCAATCATGTCTTGCATGTTAGATTTTTAACGATGGACATGTGTCATACATGCACGTACAAATGCTTGTGAATGACAAACACAATTAATATATTCTAAAGCCACGTGATCAATCATCATAACCATCTATGATATACATTAAACCCCTAATTAAGTTCATATAAATGTAACAACAATACTCTATATGGAGAATATTTCATGAATACTATGTTCTTACATCATAGTTTTAAATGGATTTTTACTTACCTTTGTCTTTGTCTATGATCTTTCTACGGGGTATAGGTCAAGTCCTTTTTTCACCTAACATCGGAAGAAAACTTGTATTACCATATAATATTAAACACGATCCTCAATTCGATAACCTAACACACACACACACACAAACCCTTACTATGAATATTAATAACAAAATAGTTTAGTCAACATTATCACTTCAAGTTACCGATTGTACTCTAAAACAATATCATAAACCCCATTATTTTCTAAGTCCAATTACGAACGTCAGCGTCACCTAATTGTTCTTAACGACCTAAAATTTATGAAAATTAATTTTCCAAGCCTTAGAGATGATTAGTGAATATGTAAAGGTATACATTGAACCCCTAATTAAGGTCATATAAATGTAACAACAATACTCTATATAGAGAATATTTTATGAATACTACGTTCTTGCATCGTAGTTGTAAATTGATTTTTACTTAGATTTGACTTTGTCCGTGATCTTTCTATGGGGTATAGGTCAAGTCCTTTTTTCACCTAACATCGGAAGAAAACTTGTATTACCATATAATATTAAACACAATCCTCAATTCGATAGCCTAACACACACACAAACCCCTTACTATGAATATTAATAACAAAATAGTTTAGTCAACATTTCACTTCAAGTCACCGATTGTACTCTAAAACAATCTCATAAACCCCATTATTTTCTAAGTCTAGTTACGAACGTCAGCGTCACCTAACTGTTCTTAACGACCTAAAACTTATGAAAATTAATTTTCCAAGCCTTAGAGATGATTAGTGAATATGTAAAGGTTGAAACTATGCAATTTAACAAATTGGACAGAATCTGTTTTCAAGTTTTGGTTGCTGCCCTATCTAGTTTCATCCATCTTTTCGCACCCTTAATCACATTCATTCCTTCCCAAACTTTTACCACACTTATATAACATATATGTACAGGTAAATATGTCATTAATTTACACAATTAGAGGATTTACAACCTGAAAATCCATCACTTTCATCGAACACCGAATCAGAAATTTCATCATGGCTGTTTTGAGTTTCACTTCGATTAGACTGCCACAAATCAGATTCTAACCTATTAAAGATCATCTCTATACTTCTAACTCTTATATATAAAAAAAACACTCATATTGATAAATACAAGTTATACCCAAGGGATTATTCAAAATCAAAGGTTAAATCATTAAAATTCAGCAACTATCAAATCTCTATCCATGTTGATTTCCTTCAAGTTCTTGAAATCAATTACCCCTTTTTGCCATCGTAAACGCACTAACAACATCCAACATAATCTCAAGCAAGGCCAGAGGTTCAAGAGGTTATAAACCTCTCAAAAATAAAGAAGACAACCCTCAAAACAGTGAACTAACTCAGTTGCCCAGAACTTCTAATTCCAGCCTTTTGTTTTATACTTCTATTTGGCACTTTTGCTTTCTTTTTCACTTGGAATCAATTGGGGATGAGTTGAAGGAGTTAATATCTTAAGTAGGTGATAAGTGTAATTTATAAACTTATTCGGGGGCCTAAAATATCAATGTTTAGTAATTCTTTTGACAAAATATATCCTTATATTTTATGTTATATACGTAAAACTCAATGGTTGAACGAGGAATTGGAAAAACAAAAGGAAATCATGGTAAAGGGAAAAGTCCAAAGTTTGAGAACCAAATTGTAAATATTCAATATTTGATTCGAACCACAAGATGATACTTTAAAGATTGATAGGAGACAATTTGATGGAATTAGAACTCAAAAAGGAATGGAATACGATCAAAATCAATTTTTAATCATACAAGTTATATTCCAAATTTTAGCCAAATATTGAGACCCATTTTTGATACAGTGTACGAGTTGGAAACATTCTATTTCAAGAAAAATTGTAGGACTTTGAGCTAGCACTCTAATGCACTTTGAATCACCTCAATCAGATATCGGGAGAAAAAGTTATGACCAAAATACTGACTGCTATGTAGAGACAAAAAATCCCGCGAGAAAGCAACTTGTCTTAGTCGATTGAAACTCTTTTAAAAACCAATTTGGATGTGATTTTCAACCAATTTTTTGCTCATACAAATACCTAACAGCAGAATACATACATTTCATACTGTTGAATGATAATCTTCGATCACCAAGGATTCAGGCTCAGTATCGTCGAATCAAACACCACAATTATCAACCCAAACCATAAATCAAAACACCCCAGCCCGGTTGCTCTCTTGGATTTCCCACAAAGGGATAAGTGTGAAGTTTTTATTGTAACCTCAAGATCAATCACAAAAGCTAAGAAAAGAGATTAAACAAGGCACTGAACTGGAAAGCACAAAGCCAGAAGACATGAACTGAAGGTGCCATTTTCTCTCAACAAAGGAAGCTAATAAAAACCAATTTCACACACACTTGAGCAATAGTAATGGGCAATATAAATAAGGGAAAAGTGTGTACTTTAGGTTAGAAGGTAATAAGGCCCAATAGGTAGTATATTAATGGGCTATCAACCAAAAGGCCATCCAAGGATTATGGGTCGGGTCATGAGTAGCACTAATTAAATTAGGCTACTTCAAATGGCCCAAATAGGTTATAGGATTGGTTTAAACAATTGTGGTGTCGATATACTACTTCAGTCATCTAGTCGATATCGACTAATAAATAATGAGCTTACATCATCGTTCGAAATGTCGTTTGACAACAATTTGCCTAACAGTTAGGCTTTTGTTGGACCAATAAAAGAAGTTAAATGTGCCAAAATTCAAAGCCATCCAAGAAGTAATATATACAGGCCATGAACAATATTAATAGTTTAAGTTACTTCTAACGGCTCATGTTATTTTCAGGTTGAGCTTTTGGATTTGGTTATTGGTAATAATTTAATTCAATATTTACATTATAGTTCGAGATTCATTGGGTATCAAAATCCAACAGTGCGATCAAATTCCATCAAGTAATTTACCATCATTCCAAGCCCCATCATTCTTCTTTCTTTCCTTCACAAAACTACTCAATCATGGAATACTATGCAAAGTGGAGCCACAAATTTGATTGAGTCGGGGCATAATATATATCTTCACATATAAAATCTCAAAAATATAATAATGTACTTTTAAAACTTTTATTTTATGCATTTAACTTTTGACCTACTTCTAATTTGGATAAAGATTGATTCGTTCTTTTTTTTTTTTTTTCTAAATTATTTTTTGTAGATATGTTTTTATCAACTTTTATTCAACTATTACAAGTTCTTTATATCTTATTAAATAGGATATCTAGTTGGAAAATTCTTTTAATCTCTCTTCTTTATTCTAGAATACCCCCAACAAATTTTCCTCTATGTTTTTCAAGCCT
>CAIGRB010145410.1:4561-15416 GCA_903798255.1 Fraxinus quadrangulata
AATTTTCTAAAATAGATTAATTGAAATAACATGTTACCAAAATAACATCTCTTGTCTAAATTAATTAATTTGAAATATTAGGAATGTGTGTACGTAATTCATGCGAGTATTGACCAACCCAATGGAATGTCAATATTTGGCCAAATTATTTGTATACCTGTAGTAATAAATATGTGACAATTATAAAGTATCTTTTTATGTGAACATTGAATTGGTCCAAAGATAGACTTTATGTTTAACATTATTTATTGTCAATATTTAATTACGACATTAAGAGTACCACTTATAAGTTGATATTTTTGTCCAAAGGCTAAAATGTCAATATTTTGTCGGCCTCTTGTGATGAGGCCAACCATTACTTGAATTTGGTGATTGCTCAATATGGATTCTCATGTGAATATGTTAATTAGGTTTAAGTTTTTAATTAATTCAATACATCCACTTCTATAATATCTCTTAAAATCAATTTGAATTCCTGTACTTGAATCAAAGTTTAAGGGCTGAAAAGAGAATATTTGTATCGTTCTTGACGACATGGATCTAGACATGCGTTAAGGACTAAACAACATACTACTTTTACTTATAAAAGTTCTATAATAAAAATAGGATTCAAATAAGTGGGATCATTCAAACTGCATAAGTCTGATGATCTGAAGCGTGAAATTCCAGCAACATTCAGGGGCATTGTGTCTGATAAGCTAACTATTATCAAGGAATTTTTTAAAGAAATTGAAACACGCTTTGCAAAAGGAGATAAAGCCAAAACTAGTACACTTTTAGCAACTTGGTTTCACTAAACTATAAGGTTAAAGAAATCATATGGGAGTACATCATGGAGATGTATCATTTTACTTTAATACTAAAGGTATTAAAGCTTGAGTTGTTTGATAATTTGTTTGTGTATTTAATTTTGATTTCTATTCATGTATAATTCGACTAATTTAAGATCAGTTACGACTTTCAAAATGGGGAAGTGGGCTCTTAATGAGTTCATTTCATATTATGTGCAAGAAGAAGAAATATTAAAATAAGAGAGAACTGAAAGTACTCATTTGGCAAGTACATTTAAGGACAAGTTAAAAAATAAGGAAACTACATCTTGTTCAACTAAAAAAAAAATAGCAAAAGCCTAAAAAAGATAAATCATATGGATGTTACTTTTGTGAAAATCTTGAACACATAAAGAGAGACTGTACTAAATACTACTCTTGCTTTGTAAAGAAAAGTACTCTTCTCACATTGGTTTGTTTTAAGGTTAATTTAGGTTCAATATCAACATCCACTTGGTGGATAAATTTTGGTACCACTACTCATATAAGTGTGTCATGTGTTACCTGAACAGCCCGAAGACAATTCATGCTGAAAGATTCATCTATGTGGGGGCAATGACAAATCCTCTAAAGTTGAGACTATAAGGACTCTTAAGTTATTATTAAAAGACTGGTTATTATTTGGATTTTAAAAATACATTTAGGGTATTGTCTTTTAGACGAAATTTGGTTTCTATTTCTACATTGGACAAATTCGACTACTCTTGTTTATGTGAAAATAGTCATTTTAGTATTTCTCTTTAATCAAATACTATAGGTATCAATTTTTCATCTCGTTAATACGATTACCTATATTTCGTTAATACGATTGCTTCTTATAAAGAAACATTGCATGTGAAATCATGTGGTATGAAATGTAAATTAGCCAATGAGAATTTTGCTTCGTTATTGCACAAGTGTTTAGGTTATGTCCACGAAAATATATTTCGAATTAAAACCACCGCAAGTGTACGGTTCGTTAACTAGTAATAGAGTGAATTTTGAGTTCAAGTATCGTTCTACGGAGATTGATTAGTTAAATTTTAATTATCGCGATCTTAGCTGAAACAAAACACTACTAATGATTTTTTTTACGAACAATCATACAAAAAGCTGTAATTTATACACAAATATTGATGAACATTAAAAGTGTCATGAAAATGATGTCACCCACCAAATTTATAAAAAACATTGTCCTCAATGTAAGATTAAAAATAATCAAAATGAAGTAGTTAGGATCAGAAACTCCCGAGGGGTAGATGTAGATAGGTAGAAGGTTAAGGCTGGTCTGGATGGTAGACGTCATGACAATCATCACTTTTCTTTGTTACTAGTCTTCAATTTTCAGTTTCAAAAATTCAAAATAAATTCAATCTTATTCTAACATTAAGAAGATTGAAATCTAGGTGCAACCTAAAGAATGAATATCACATCAATGTGGGCTCAATGTAATGCTAGGATGCTAACGATGAGTTAAAACATGCCTAAGTTTTACTAATGCAACTCTTCAAGTACTGCCTAAAATGTGTTAAAAACTGTTTAAATGCATGAATTTTTAAATTAATGCAATCTCTAAAATTACTTGTAATGCAATAGTTAATCAAAATACGAAAAAATGGATAGAAAAATTGGTTGACTCCCATTAATGGCTCGATTTATAGTCTCAAGCTCGACTATTGTACAAGTGTTTCATGGCACTTTGAATATGGCTTTTGAATTCCTACTTAGCTTGCTTAATTTGACTTTGTTCCATATTGCAACTTTCTTTCAAATTTTAATCTTGTCATTCTCCAAGTAGTATGATTTCCCCTAATCATCCGTTTCGAACTCAACAATATATACCTCAATCTCCTCATAAGGTTTAATTACAAATTCCATTTTTTAGCAAACGATGAAGTCGATTATTATCTCTTCTTTGAATGCTACAAGTTTTTTTTCACCCATTATGATTAATTGTTTGATCTTTTCATGAACCTCTTCTTTAATTGAAGTTTTCTCTAGTTCAACGTTCATATTCAAAACTTTTGGCGAAGAAAAAATGACATCTTCATGGCGAGTGTTCTCCTCTTGTTGTATTTGTTGGAAGTTCAGTGGATCTCATTCTCTTAATTGATGTTCATTAATAATTCGTAGAAGAAATAATCCCACATGCAAATCCCCAACGTCCAATTTTTGTGAGAGAAATAATGCAACACAGCTAAGATGGTTTCATTCCGCTTTTATATTTGTACTTGCTGTCCTATAATGAAATATCCCACAAGCATATCTCCTTCATCAATTTCTTGAGCTGTCAATTGTTGTTGCTTTATGAAGAAGTCACATACGAGCATTGTGTTGAAATCAATCACAACCATCTTTTACCCTGTTATTTTTTTTATATCTTAAAAAAAGGGAAAAAAAACAAAAACAAAAAAAATAAATAAAAATACAAGAATACAAGTGGAAGTTCGAATTAATGCCACAATAAATTTAATTAAACTCAAATGTAATCTCCCGCAACGGCATCAAAAACTTGTCCACGAAAATATATTTCGAATTAACTTAACCGCAAGTGTATGGTTCATTAACTAGTAATAGAGTGAATTTTGAGTCCAAGTATCGTCTCACAGAGATTGATTAGTTAAATTTTAATTATCGTGACCTTAATCGAAACACAAATAATGTGATGTGTTTATTTGTGACAAAATTATGAATAAATTAATCTACTTATACAATTATGAGTAAATTAACTAAACTAAATGTAAATTAAACTAAATGCAAATTGATATATTTAATAAATGACAACCGCACTAGGATCCCGAATTCCCATGTATTAATCTTTTTTAACCTTAGTTTTATACTTTTATAACACGATTGAATTTGACGAATCAATATTCCTATTTTATTTAATAATCTCTCTCGAGTAATGTTAAACCTACTATCATATATGACTCGAATATATTTCTATGACGGATGCGAACATATAAGAGTACACGAATTTTTATGAACTTTTAACGATTCATATAGAGTATAGGGGTATATTTCTATCCCTTATCGGACCTTATGACAATTTATATATGTCGAACATCTTTCCCTTCTTTCGAATTCATAAAATAAGTCACCATATTCACACAACTACCATCTACAAAAATTGTGGAAAGAAGAAAATCATATAAATTATTCAATATCCAAAAACGTTTTTCAATGTCAAGTATGTAAAATTAAAAATTAAGATTTTATATTGCACGATTTATCGTTCTCACAGCACAAAGAAAAATAGCATAACATATTATGAGAAAGAAAATAAAATAAATATTGAAGAATCAACGTCATCCAAATAAAGCTTAAATTGAATCTTCGAGTCTTCGAATCGATTTTTGTGTTTCTTACCTCCTTATATTCTCTTAGAATGTGTTGTAATACATGGTGCCTTCATTATGGACGGCCCTAGGTCTTAAAAAACGTTCCCAACCTTGTTTCCGTAAAAGTTTTATTCAAATAAGGAAATCAGAATATTTCCTTCGAAAATGTACTATGTTATAGTATAGTACAAACACATGCTATAGCATAGTTCAACCAATTTCAGCTCTGGAAAACCTTGAACTAATCCATGGCTCAAATTATTAAATATCTATACATAAATATCATGGTAGGGCTGGAAAGAAAATTCGAAAAAATATTAGAATATGATTACAGAGTGTCGTATATTCATATTACTCATAAAATTTATTTTATGTAACTATATACTAACATGAGTTCATTTCTATTATATAGGCAAAATCATTATCTAATTTTACTCATGTAAGGAAACTAAATTAAAATTGTAAAAGGAAATAAACTAAAATTCTAATCAAAAGGAAAGAAGAAATCTTATTCTAATCAATAAAAAAAAAACTCTATCCTAAACAAAAAAAGATAAACCTATTACAACTAGAAATCCTATTATAAATATTAAATATCCTAATATATCCTAATATCCTACATAAAATATATTTGGAGCGCACAATTGAATAAAATTGTAATTTCCGTTAGATAACTCTTATCTGCCACTTAGACAATAACTAATATTCGTCTATTATATATACCCTTGAGAAGAATTAATTTTTTGCTCATCTAAATTCATCCACCACATAACCTCCACCTCCTTTTCTCATGTCTGACCAAAACCCAGAAAAGAATGCAGTTTACGAAGATTCAAACCAAGCCCAGCGGCTAATTTCCGAGTTGGCTCTCCCCAAGAAACCAAAGAGAAACAAGTTTATTATAGGATGCACCATTTTAGCTTCCATGACATCAATCTTACTCGGATATGGTAATAACAATAATGTTTGTTGCAAGTGTCATTCTTTACAATTTCCAAGTTGGCTCTCCCCAAGAAACCAAAGAGAAACAATAATGTTTGTTGCAAGTGTCGTTCTTTACAATTTCCAAGTTGGCTCTCCCTAAGAAACCAAAGAGAAACAGAAACCAAAGAGAAACAATAATGTTTGTTGCAAGTATCGTTCACTTCTTCTTCTTCCAACATTTCATTTATTTTCTCAATTGGTTTTTGACTTTTCACATCTTCGTTTCTTCTTCCGGGTCATCTTTCGGCTATTTGTACTTTGGTCCCTGAAATTTGGTTTTCTTCCATTTAGTCTATTTTTCGCTTGTTTCTCTTAAATTCCACCATGTCCATCAATGTTATCCTAACAAACATAATTTATATAGAATTAAGCCATATTTCAATATATTTTCCAATAATTATTCATATTTTGTGCCTTAAATAAGTGTATAAAACACATTTATCATGTCACATCTCTCAAAAGAGAATGAAAAAGTTTGTGTCAGAAAGAATTCTTGATCCTCTTAATTTTTAAGACTTAAGTGTATTTAATTATATTAAGGAGAAACAAACAAATATAAGGGGATTATGTGCTGATAGAATTTCAGATGTTTTAGAACTAATTTATACGGATATCTATGGGTTATTTCTTTTGACTTCTTGAAATGATTAACAGTAATTTATTAAGTTCATAGACAATTTTTTCTCACTATGGCTACATGTATCTCATCTCAATTACTAGACATGTTCAAGGTTTATATGGTTGAGGTTGAAAATCAACTCAACAAAAGAGTAAACACGTCGATCTGGTCATGGTAGTGAATACTAGGGCAAATATGACATATCAGGAGAACAATGTTGATGGCCTTTCACTATATTTCTAGAGGAATGTGGAATCATCCCACAGCACAATATGCTAGTGTTCCCTAGTATGAATGGTGTTGCTGAGAGACAAAACAGAACACTTAAAGACATGATAAGGAGTATGACTAGTCATTTCAGCTTACTAGAATCTCTCTACAGCTTACTAGAATCTCTCTAGGAAAAAACACTAAAGAATGCAGTTTAAATACTCAATAAAGTTTTAAGTAAAGCAAATGCTAAGGGGTTACAAATTTTTAAAGATCCCATTATTAGGTCAATTTTCAAAACGGAAAATGTTTGATTTTTTGAGGATATAGAGTTTTCAGGGGAGATATTGTTTTAAGGTTAAGGATTTTGTCTTTAAGAAGATTATGTATATATCTTTTCTATTGCAATTGATAATAATCAGACCATTGACAAATTTAAAATATGTATATATTCCTTCTGTTGCAATTGACAATGAGCGTGATCAGGGACAAATTCTTGCTCCGGATCTTGTTCAAGAAACTATTTTGGATCAAGACAATATTACAAAATCCCCTATATACAATCAAGAGATTGTTCCAGAAAAACAAATTCAACAACCTCAAGAATAAATGCCATTAAGGAAATCCACTTGAGAAAGGAGAAAATAGTTTCGGATGGCTTTATACTATTTCTCCTAAAAAATAAGGATGGCATGGATTGATGAAAGAAGATCTGATCAATCAAACTTTCATCAAACCATGCAAAGGAAAAATTCTTAAAAGTAGATTGATGTCATGAATAAAAAGATAAATTCCATGAAAGATAACGACGTTTGGGAACTCATTCTATTACCTGAAGGTGCGAAACCCATTGGTTGTAAATGGATATTTAAAATCAAGAGGTATTCGAATGGTGATATAAAGAGATATAAGGCTCATCTTATTGCAAATGACTTTACTCAAAAGGAAGACATTGACTTTAAATGGACCTTTTCTCTGGTTTCTATGAAAGACTCTTTTAGGACTATTATGGTACTTGTGACACATTTTGATCTTAAGCTATGTCTGATATTTTACAAATTAATAAAATCCATCCATGGGCTTGAGCAAGTTTCTCATCAATGATATCATAAATTTTATCAAATAATTATCTTATTTGGTTTTGAGATATATGCAGTTAATTGTTGTGTATATCACAAGTTCAGTAGGAGTTAACATATTTTTGGTATTGGATGTCAATGATATACTGTTTGCCTGCAATGATATATGTTTATTGTACGAAATTAAGAGATTTTTGTCGTTAAATTTTGAAATGAAAGATCTTGGTGACGTTTCTTTTATGTTAAGAATACAGATACATCGGGATCATTCTCGGAGTATTTTTGAATTATCACAAAAGAGTTATATCAACAAGGTTCTTAAAAGATTTGGGATGCAAGAATGTAAATCAGGTGATACCCATATTATTAAGGGAGACAACTTTAGTCTCAATCAATACCCTAAGGATAATCTTAAAGAAAATGAAATGCGAAAAAAATTCACTGTGCTTCATCAATTAGAGCTTAATGCATGCTTAGATTTGCGCACATCTGAATATAACATTCAATTGTGGAATGCTGAGCATATATTTAAGTAACTCTAGGATGGATATTTGGAAAGGACAAGCGAGTTATTCGGTATCTATAGAGAATTAAGGATTATATGATCATAGACAAAAAATGAGACCAATTAGGAACATTCGATATTCTGATTCTAATCATGGAATATGACGATGGATTTTTGTCACTGGGTTGCACATTATTGATGGAATTAAAAGACCACTTAAGTTATTTTGTGACAATAACAGTACTGTATTCCAATAGGAGCTCGATGATATCAAATTTTATAGACACTAAACTTCTAGTTGTTAAAGACAGAAATCATAGTGGTCTGTAGAATATATTGGGACAAACTCAATGATAGTAGATCAATTCACTAAAGATCTACCACCTTAGGTCTTTCATGAGCACATAACTCACATGTGTTTTGCATATTTTGATGATATGCTAGTTTAGTAGGGTGTAATTTTGGATGTTGTCCTTTTGGACACATGATTTTGGACGCATGATTTTTATTTATGCACATTCAATTTTATTTTAGTAATAAAGTATTAAGTTTAGCCTTCACTCTGATTAATGTTTTTAGATTGATCTCATTAAAGTATAATGTATTAACAAATAAGATAGAACCAGTTGGAAATATGCATGTTTGGATCTTATTACATGTAATTTTTATGTTACACATCTATACTTGATCTATGCCATTTGATTGTGTTGATATATGTGACCATTAAGGGTTTGATTATAAAATTTGTAATGAAGTCCGCTTTGATCCTATATTAACATAATTGATGGACGAGATTGTTTGAAATTTTTTTGGTTATGATAGCAAAAGTTTTGAAACTCAAAAGGTTATACACATTTATAAGGTAACATATGTGAATCAAGTGGAAAATTATTGAGAAAGTATTTAATTTGTTATGTGAGATATGTAATTAATTGTGTATAAATGGTATATTAAAATTAAGCTCAAAATTAAAGTGATCTAATAAATAATTAAGTAATTGAGTTTTGGGCATTTAAATAAAGTGTGGGTAAGATTATATGTATAGAGACTGGATCTATTAATGTTGTATTCGATGATGTGCCGAATCCAAATAAAAATTATATATAGGGTTATTGTCCCTAATTCATATATAATTTCTTATTCTTTATGTCATCACATCAATACAAGAATACAAGAGAAAATATATTGAAAAGAAAGATAAAAAAACCCACAATCAAGAACATGAAATCAACAATCAAGAAGAAAGTATTAGAACAATCAAAATTATGGAACAAGAAGCTAAAGTCAAGAACAAGAATTCAAGAACCAAAATAGGCAATATTTAAGATTAAATATTAAGAAGCCAAATATGAAGAGTTTGCAGCTGATCTTCAAGATTCAAGATCTGAAATCAAGATCCAATAATAAAGAATCATTCTCAATGAATTAAGGTATGTTCCACATTAAATAATTCTCTTGGTGATTTGACTGAAGGATTTTGGTAATAAAGTAATTAGGTTTTCAAATTCTTGAGATTTAAAGTTTTAACAAAATCTAACACATGTAACTCTTAAAAGCTTCCAGGTATGTATGCAAACTTCTATAATTGTCTATTGTTGGTCCTCCTCAAGTTNAGATTTAAAGTTTTAACAAAATCTAACACATGTAACTCTTAAAAGCTTCCAGGTATGTATGCAAACTTCTATAATTGTCTATTGTTGGTCCTCCTCAAGTTTCGAAAGTGTGTAAATCAGTCCCCAAATTTCTCATAATTTTTCATTCTTGAAACTTGTGAATTTCCTCCAATTTCTCTCTTCTTGCTTCCTATCAATCCATGTGCGATCAAATTAGTCTTCAAGTGCTTCAAACCATCTCTAATTAAGCTCAAAATCTTCGTTTTGCTCCAACGACCTCCAAATCTAGTTTTACCTAAGATGACAATATTTAAAATAGATTAAGTAAAAATCCACTCAATTTGTAAATATCTATCTAGTCCATAAGCTAACATAAACATGGAAAATGTATTTATCATATATATATTTGATTTGTAACATGTTTGCAACGAAATTAATGTACATTTATTCAAATACCTGTATGAAAACAGTAGTTGAAAACACTAAAATAGAAATAACTTTTGACAAATTGTTCGAAAAATATATATTTTTAGAACAATATATGATTTCTCACACTAACTTAGCTCTAGATTTATACAAATATTGATTGCCTTTTTACATAGGTTTCAAAAAACAAATGTTGATTTATTTTATTTTATTTTTATATATCTTAAGAGTAGTGGTTGTTAGGAATCATTTCTGCGTCGCTTCTTTTGCAATTTGAAATGAATATTGAACATATCATTTTTTTCTTCATATTTGAGTTATTGCATTTTCGACAAGAGTTTTTAGTGTTTGAGGATAGTGTAGTGCTCCATTGTTTGAGGGTATTGTATTGTTCCATAATTATTGCAGGATCCTTGAAAAATCTTTGATTGCGTTGCTCGTGGCTCAAGTATATCAATGCCAAAGTAGTCATCTTTTATTTGATTGAGTATTTTTGTTTCCTTGTCAAAGTCTGATGGTTCTAACACTATTAAGGTTCGTTGGGCTTATACATAAAATGCATTAATCATATTAAAAGTGTTAACATTCAAAATCGATTGTATCTACGACATAATACTTGCAAGGTTGACGGGGTTTTGGAATTCATCTAAACTAATATATTTTGATGATGCAGAAATTGAGAGCATGTTAGGGTGTAACTATGGATTTTTTCATAAGCCCACAAAGTGTGGCTTATAAGATGCCACATGGACGTTCCAACTTATGTTATCTTATAAGCCACAGAAAGTGTGGATCCTATTCTTTGTGGGGCTCATAAGAAATTGTATAAGCTACTTTTAAACATGCTCTGAGTGCGGTGTTTTGAGTGAGGACACTTGCAATACCACTGATGTTGGATTGAGATGCAACGGGATTCATACGAGCTCATTTATCGTTCCATTCTTGAACAGATTGAGTATTTGTTATTACATGATTGAACATATCCCACCATTTATCATTTAGTGACCAAGGATGAAATGATCTTAATGAATTTTCAAGAAAGATATCCCAAGAAAGTATCCATTCTTAATTAAATTGTCATAAGAAACTGTTAGTTACGATGGTTGTAAACTGCACCAGAGTCGGAGAAGAAACACACCAAAATCAGCAACAATCTGCAACGAACCACGAACAAAACACCGGAATAAAATGGAAGACTTGAATGTATGATCGCTGTCCTCAAACCATATTTGCCCCTTCGACGGATTGTAAAGATGCTTGAAGGAATTC